>JAOEGS010015375.1:0-28568 GCA_025447755.1 Corythornis vintsioides | reverse complement strand
AAAATAATAAATAAAATATAAAAGAAATACAATAAAAGCAAAGCAAGCATATTCAATGAAAAAAAACCCCAACCTATAACAAAATAGGAAGTTGATCTTGATAAATTATAATGCTGAATATGTTCTACATGGTGAAAAATTACTGGAGATCATAAGCCCATGGTACTGGTAGAGGAATTAAATCTGTCTGCAGTGAACTCTCTCCAGAGAGTTATAAAGGTTTGACAGCAGCTCTCTGAGTAATGGAATGACAAAAAGAAATATAGTTGTCATTTCAGACACCAACAATAGGAAGCTAAACTTCTTTTTCATGAACTACTGTTCTTGAAGTGAAATTTTGCTGTCAGATACATATATGACCTTTCATGTGATGGCAGCATTCAGACCACAGAAAAAAAATGAAAGGAAAACCTACCATAACATAAAACAAAACATATGAAAAATTAGACTAATAAATATCATAAAGGATGTAACAGAAGAATTATTTTCTTCTTGCTACTCTTGGAAACACACTTCTGCAAGAAGTACATCATATTTTGGTACAAGAGAAGAACGAATACACTTGAGCTTATGTACTTTAAGTATTATGCTAGAATAAATGTCACTAATAAAATTTGGTGGGGAACTCAGTAGGGAACTTTTCATGGTGTGCCAACTAAAGTGAAGAAGAGGCAGCCAGACTCAGGGTGGTATCCAGTGAAAATATAGGAGGCAATGAGTGCAAACTGCTGTACAGGATTTTCCACTGAACCCCTCTTCTGCAAGCATTGTCAGATACTGGAACAGGTTGCCTTCTGTTCCATGTTATCTTTTGCTCACATCCAACCTCAACTTTGCTGCTGCTTCTATCTTCCACAGCAGTGCCACCATTTTCCCTTCCCTTTTATCCCTCCGCATTCTTTTAAAACCCTTTCTGATTTCCCAGGGTTTGTGTCACACACTGTGTACATGTATTACAAGATTCACATTTGCTCACTATTTGTGTGTGAGGTCTTGCTGTTGTGTATGCCATCCAATGAAGCATGAGGGAAGCTTTCTGGCAGAACACAGCTCCATAATGTGCTGCCTGTGCCCAATGATGTAGTGCACAATCAAGCTGTGAATAGCTGATGAAGCCTAGAGCAGTCTCAGTGCCTCAGTTAATTGTTTGTTCAAGTTCCAAAACAGAGCTGACACCTGTGAAAACTTGGCTTGTGTTTCTTTGTCAACACATATGCATCATCCATAAATGCCTTGTTGATGCTTAATAGAAGAGATTTATCCGTGGAATATCTGTTACATATCTGTTGCATATCTGTCTCTATTTGAAGTTTTTAAAATAAAGAGAGATTGCAGCAGAAGAAGGTATAATTCCTTATGAATTACAGTATGGCTGCTTTATGACAGAGAGCCATAAAACTGGTATTGGTGATTGATCAGTGTTATTTTAGCTGCCTAACACTTAAACTACACAGCTTGAACAGCAAGAAAGAGAATTATCTGACTTGTCTAGCCTGTAAAATCATCTTCCATAGTGTTATCTCGGGTGCATTCTGATAGTTTAATAAACTTGTTTACCTAGGAACTTTCCATTACCTAGCTCATTTGTTACTGTATCAATAATTAATTATTTTTTTTTATTCTGAGCCCCACAAGTATTTTATTATTTTAGCTATATTAAGGTAAACAATTTAAAACTGAAAATTTTGAGATGCAGACAAGATAGGGAAATAAGTATTTTTCTTAGCAAACCCCATGACAACTCAAAAAAAGCTTTTTTTTCCCTATAATTATCTACCAAAAGAAAAAGAATGAACCTATAATTGTTTGCTGAATAAAGAAGATTCTGAGCTGCCCCTGTACTCCCAGTACTTGATGTAAGCCTGTGGGGCTGAGGTTCTCCTGGGACTGATTTCCTATTTAACTTTTATTCTTCTTCCATGCAAGAAATACTTGACTCAATCCTGTACCAACTGAATCAGAAGCCCTTTCACAAAAAAAAAAAAATAAATAAATTCAGTTTATCTTGATGATAATATGATATATATCAAAGTATCTATAAATAATATTTTTTGGTAACTTCTGAAATTTCCCAAAACAAAGAGAATTCTCATTTCAAATTTAAAGACTGTACATTGTGCTTCTATTGATCTTATGCCAATTTAAAACCACAGTTGACTTTTCAAAGTGTCAGAGAGTGAGTATATAAATTTAAATCAATTTCAGCAAATTCCAGTTATGGCTTGTGTGAGCTAATTTGATTATATGAAGAGTTCAAGATACAAAGAACTAAATAAGAAAGTTCAGCAATATTGCTGAAACTGACAGGGCACCATGTTCAATTTTTAACATGTTCTTTCTATGCTAGTGATTTTATCTTATAACACCAGAAGTTTGGTTTCATTGTGCAAGACATAACTCAGATAACTTCACTGAGTATCCAAATAATAGTTTGTCAGAATCTGCCTGCTTAAGTGACCATAAAATGACTGAGTTCATAACAAATTATTAACTGTTTAGGTGGTTAGTGTATTATCAGTTGATGACAATCAATTCTGTCTATGTCTTGTTTATTAGAACACACTTAAAAGGTGAAGTGCTTATATATTTCTGGAGGTATTTGTTTTTCTCTAATTCTGTTGACATTGAAAAGAGCCCATAATGACTACCTTATTCTTAGGTTTTTTTTAAATAGCTTAGCTATCTGAATTGGTATGATGAACACAATATATTAAATGGCAACTACATAATCACTTTGAGTTTTGGATAAGTCAGTATTTAAAATACATTTTTATGTTTTATTTTCTGAAATACTTTTTTTTCTGTGTCTTCACTGAACTGAACCATTTTTAAAAAAAATAAATACATATAGAAATACGATCTTGCTATAAAAAGTGGGTTTGTACAGTATACACAGCACTATTTCTCTACAAGGAAGCTGTGTTAATCTTCTTACTCTAGCACTCATAGAAAAGTATCCTCATCTCTCATTTTTTTTTCAACCAGTGAAGGTGATATGTAAAGCTTCTTATGCTCAGTGGCTAAATGCACTGTTATTTAATGCGCATTTGGGAGTCCTTGGGGAATAATTTTTCTGACACAGATACTGCAGTACAGCTGTGTTTTTACATCAGGGTCAATCAACAATATTATTCTGCATTATTTTTATAGTTTATGTCTTTATAATTTATTTTCTTTCTCTTTAAGGGTAATGTTGCTAATGCAGCATCTGAAAATAAAAGGTCAAACTCAAAGGTCAGCTGTTGCACATCTTGTTCTTACCACTTAGGGATAAAGAAGGCCAAAAGACTGTTTTAATCTACCTTCACTGAGGATTTTTTTCTAAACTAGCTGAATTTTCATTCTGCTTCTATTACATTTTTGGTAGCCAATTGTCTTGATGTTGTTTGCGACATCAAGCAAGTATCTTAGGATGATCTTCCCCTTTTTTTGCTAGTTTTAGGGGGAAAAAATGTGTAAAAATATATATAATACACAGGATCTGAAAAAAAAAAAAGAAAAAAAAAAAAGAGGAAAACCAAAAGAAAAAAAAAGTCATTATGAAGATGTCGGTATGAAGGACATAGGGATATAGACCTGAGGGAACACGTCCACAGGGGGCCATGAAAATTATCAGAGGGCTGGAACATCTCTCCTGTGAGGACAGGCTCAGAGAATTGGGGTTATTCAACCTGGAGAAGATAAGATTCAATACCAACCTTATAGCAGCCTTCCAGTACCTGAAAGGTGGGCTACAAGAAAGCTGGAGAGAGACTGTCTAGAAAGGCATGTAGTGATAGGATGAGGGGCAGTAGTTTTAAACTAGAGAAGGGTAGATTTAGATTGTCCATTAGGAAGACATTCCTTACAATGAGGGTGGTGGAGCACTGGAACAGGTTGCCCGGGGTGGAAGCCCCATCCCTGAAGATATTTAAGGTCAGGCTTGAGGAGGCTCTGAGCAACCTGATCTAGTTGAGGATGTCCCAGCTTACTTCAGGGGAGTTGGACAAGGTGACCTTTAGAAGTCCCTTCAACCCCATGCATTCTGTGATTCTATTCTTTTCTATGTATGTCTATGTTTGGAATTTGATCCTTGATGTTCATATATCCGTCTGGAAAATTCAGAAATACTCTAACTTCCCTTCAAAACACTTTTCAGGTCAGATTCTGAATTATAATTTTAGTTTTAGGTTTAGGTTTAGTGGAAAATCATCACTTGTTATAAATTCCTAAGAATATTATCATTAATTGATTGATGCTGTCAGCTGATGCTTACTGAATTACCATCCTCACTATTGCTTTGATAGTTACAGAAATTGTATATCTCTTCCAGGAAAATGTAGAAATCATAAAAGAATGAAAGTTTGTACTTTATCCTGTATCATAATCCAGAAATAAAAGCATGTTCTTTTCATCTTCCATTTATTTTTATGACTTTAGTGATAAATTAGGATGCTAGAAGTATTGTTCATTTTTATGTTGAATTGAGGACTGATGGGAATAAAGTACTTCAATAATTACAATATTAAAAATAGCAATTAATCTAAATTAAATTTAGATTCAGAAGATCAAATTTTCAGTGGTATTGAACCCACCAGTTCCTATCTAAGCACTGATTTAGTTAGCTGTATTTTCATTTTATTTATTCCTTTTACTTTATTTTTCTGTAATAAATTTAGTCCACTTGCTACCATTCCTTCACTACTTCTGACAATCACACAAAGCAAGCATATGTTAAGAATGTCTGATAAAATCATATGTCACTGCAGATGGATGCTCATATGTGATATATTTACATATCTTAGGGGAGTGTTTGATAAACTAAATGCCAACAGTTTTTATTATAAATGTTGCTATACATTTATTATAAATACTATATCAAACTTTACAAGTGTGTTTCATCTTACATTATAAAACTGATGTGAAAACATTCGAGAAAAATATATCTACAGCCTGTAAGTAAATAAGTACATGAAGACATCTAAAAAAAACCCAAACAAACCAAACCACCAAACATCTCTTTTCAGGGTTCCCAGCAACTGAAATAAAATCAACAATTTTACTACATTAATTAATTAATGTTGACATTGACAATCTTCTGAATGCATAGCATAGAGAAATGTATATTTTGCAGAGAAAGGAGCTGTTTTGTTTTGTAGCACTGTGGGGCCAATGTGTCAGACAGGAGAGACATGCTGCTCCAGCTGGGTAGATTGTGATGCCCACATAAAGAAATTAATAACCAGACTGCATTACCAAATGTTATTAATTTAAACAATAAGTTTGATTAAAAAACAATCCCAGGAATCTAGAGTCCACTGGTTTCCTAATCATCTGTTTATTCTACTGATCTAAAAAATTATGTTTCTCGATACTTAATTTTATGTAGCTTCATTACTATATTATTTATTGTCCTTGTCTGATGTCTAGCTTAATGTTTAGGATTGTTACCTGGCATGAAGGGCCTATGACAAAATTATGCTTCCTGAAGTTGAGCTGAGCTTAAAACCCTTTCTCTTATTCCTTGGCAAATGCTCAAAAGTGAAAATTGAAAGGCATTAACATTGTAATGGATAGGAGTGCCTTAATGGATTTAAATGATATTTATATATTCTTGACTACTTCTAAACTTCTCAAACTCCTAAGCTCCAGTTCAAACAGAATTGGAAACTTCTAAGCTCAAATATAATTTCTGTGGATATGCAAGAGCTTGTCCATAATGCAGTGCGGACTCCTGTCCAAAATGAAGCTAGGTAAAAGGCTTGGCATCTCTGGGCAGCACAGTGTGAATGGCTGCCTTGAGTTTAAGTATTTACTTTCCACCTGATCAGACTTTATAAGCTGCAGCTGGAAGCCTAAATAAGTCCTTGAAGACTTTTTTTTTTTTTCCACAATTAGTATTGTAGATAATCATAGAAAAAAAAAAAAAAATCAAAATTAAACACTTGCTTTCAGAATAGACAAAAGTAATAGGAGGAAAGTTTAGGAGGAAATAATCTCTATACAAATTTCTTCTATGGAAAGGGAAATAAAAGGGAGATTTAAAAACAGTTCTATGCAGTCTCATATGGCAGCCATAATCCTGAGTTAATGCCACGGGGACAGCAACTGACAACAGTGCATTTGGACAATATCCAATCTTCTTTGTCCCTGAATTCCCATCCCTGTCCTCAGTGCTTCCTATTGGTTATGTTAGTATTATGCTATTAATTTGTATAGCTATTTATTTTCTAATTTTCCAGCTTGTACTCATGGTCTAACTTCAACTTAACACTGTGCATTGTACTGTAAGAAAGACATCTGAAAGTGAGAGATTGCACCATGCAAATCATAATTCTTAAGTCACTTTATGATCTACCTCTCAACCTCTCTGCACTCAAATTCCCTACCTGTAAAATGGATAACTGTATTGCCCTGTCCCATAAAGGGCCTGGTAAGGATAAGTAATATGTAAAAAATGCCAAGGTATTGTGGTTAAGTACCAGACACGGACAGCTATAGAAAGTGAAGAAATTCCAAAGGTAAAAGTCCTACACTGATAAGGAAAATGGATCACTGACAGTCAGAATTAAGAAACAAAGCAGATTTGGGAAATTTAGCTGAAGTATATTTCACTTCTCAAACTGAAGAGATTAATTCTCATTTTCACATATGCGCTTAGCTAGAAAATAGTCTCATGGCTTGACTACATTTTTTTTTAATAATACTGTAACACATGCTTAAATTAATATAGTAAGAAAATAATATACAACTTTTAAAAAATACTGTTGTGCCAGAAAGAAGGAAAAGACAAGCATACCTATCCCTTTCATCTGTATGCAACAATTCCCTTTTTCTATTGACATGGCAGACAGTAGAAGAAGGAAATGCAAGGATATAGGAAGCTGTGGATATAAAGCTTTTCGTATGATTACAAATTCAAATTATTTGAAAACAAATATTTGGTATCTTTTGAAATTATTATTTTTTAAATTTCTTCTCTATATAAGCAAAAATTAAATTAACATTAAATGAAGCCAATTGTCTTTCCTAAATATCAACAGTAAGTATGTCCCTGTCCCATCTTTTATCATTCTACTGTCAGAAAATCTGATATCCAGTTTCCTGTTATTCTGGATTATGTTACAGAATGACTCCATTGCAGTCAGAGTAGGAGGAAAAATACGTATTTTATTCTCCCCTGCTGATGTCTTTCTCAGTTTTATAAAGCATTTTAGTAGTAATTGAAAGAAAATACATATCACAAAATAGATGTCCCTAGTTTTAAGAATTTAATTCATAAAAATAGGACAAGAAAAGAAATCAGGTTCTCCATCTTTTATGCTCAATAACAGCTCCAGCAGAGCTCTGAAGAAGAAGACATGTTGCTTACTAGGGTTGGATTTTTATTGCTGTATTTTGATATACCATATGTCACATCTAAGACATTTTCCCAAAAACATAATCAGCAGCTATTGCCTCATGACCAAGCTGTTCTATCTGTCACTAAGCAAGCCAATCAGCTTTAAATTAACTTTTCTTATTAAATTGTGCTATTATATATATAGTTCATAAAAAAACCTCAAATTTTTTGTGTGAAAATGAATTAATGAGAATTTTGGAAATCACTGCTGTTAATAGTGCTTCCAGGTAATAACCAAAATGGATTAACCATTAAAGTGGGAAAACACCATGTAGATAAAGGAGCATCATACACAGGAGAGATGACATTGTGCTTATATCTACGAACCTTAAAAAAGGTGCTCAAGCAAAACATTTAACAGATGCCTAAATTTGTGATGTAACAAATGGATTAACTTATGTCAGCATTTTAAGCACTCTCAATAGCTCTTAAGGGTATGGCCTGAAGAAATGTCAGTGTTCAAGTGCATTTATTACCTCGTTGGGGAGATATAGATTCACTCAGTTACCCTTTGATTTTTGAGTTCAGTAGCTTTTACAGAACCACAGACATTATATAAATTCTGTATTTTAAATGGCTTCACCTTGAGGAGATTAAATAACTCTTGCCAAGATGTGCATTTTAGCCTTTTGAACTATCACTCAATTTCAAAACAGGAAATTAAAGTTCAAGAAGAGTACTAAATTTATTAAAAGGAAAACATCAGAAGCTTGACTTTAGTTTGATTTTTTCTGGTCATTACATTTGTTTGTCTATTACATTGATGGGGATTACAGAATCACAGACTGTTAGGGGTTGGAAGGGACCTAGAAGATCATCTAGTCCAACCCCCCTGCCAGAGCAGGGGCACCTAGACCAAGTCACCCAGGAACAGATCCAGGTGGGTCTGGAATGTCTGCAGAGCAGGAGACTCCACAACCTCCCTGGGCAGCCCCTGCCAGGCTCTGGCACCCTCACTGGTAAAAAGTTTTTCCTTTTGTTTACCATAAACCTCTTGTGCTCCAATTAACTACTATTGCCTCATCCTGTCATTGGATGACACTAAGAAGGCCAACCTTCAGAGTATTTTCCAGGAGAGATTAATCCTAAAGGAAAGTGTTTAGGACTTACCTATTACAGATAATAATCAGAAAACAGTGAAAATAAAATGACAACTTAGAAAAAAAATGAAAAAAAAATTAAAAGGTTCTTAATTTACATTGTTAAAAAGCACATCATAGATAAGATAAATTTAATTTAATTTAAATGAAAGTTTAGCCATATTTCATTTTTCTTCTATATAAACAGTCAGTACAAGATGTCTTCATCCTTACTATGTTTTGCAGTGGTAATATGGATAATGATTATGTCCTTTAAATGTGTGGGTAAAGGATGTATAGATTATTTTTTTCTTATTTTCTGAAATCTGGAGGTAAGCATTGTGATTTTGTGATCTATTAAGTTAATATAGAAGGATATGAGAAAAAATAATGGCATTGTCAAAAGATCAAGCAGTGAAAGGAGCAGAAGTCAGTGCCAACAGTGGTCTTTGAGGCATCCAAACTTAACAAATGGCTTGATGTTATACAAATCATGTTTGGAGAAAGCAGAATGTTTAAAAAAATATATTTTCTAGGGTAAATTCAAACTCATAAAGAGAAGGTTGATGGCAGAATGGGCTAAAAATAAATTAAGGCAAAAGAAAGACAATAATTGAGCATGGTCCCCAAAATATGGAACAGATGGAAATGAAATAATAAGATTTAGACTGTTTGCTTAGTTTTGCTTTATCAATTCCCTGGCATTTATAGCACTTGGAAAAAATCCGTAGGAACATTATATTGGAAAATATCCAGAGGAAAACAAAAAGCGATGGATCTTTAAGTACAACCTCAATTAAAGAGTATGATTCCTGAATAAATATGAAAGACTTAAGTAAGAGTGGCTGGAGACTAGTAAAAAATTATAAAAGAGGACATGAATAATAAATGAGTGATTAATGTAAGAAAATAAGAATGAGATATTCAGGATTATATCTGTACATAACATAAGCATTTGATAAAAAGATTTTAATAGAGTCTCTGGAGATAAATAAGAACAGAAGAAAAGCTTTGTGTCTCTCTGGTGTCCTTTTTCCAGCAGTGCCTGTTAGTGAGTACTTACACAAGAGTAAGAAAACTGCAAACATACTTCAGCATAATGTCCTATTTTCAGCTCAATGGCTTGCTGATCAGGACAACGTTTCTATATATTTAGTAACTTACATCCATTTCTTTTCTACAGATATTAGTCTCTAGTATGTGTCCTACAAGAAATGTTGAATCCTCAAGCCCTATCCATATATGTCTGTGTGGTTTCTTTTGTTAAAAGTATTTGCCAACAGTAAATTTTATCATACTTATAATGTGTAGTATAGGGTAACACTTTACATATAGTATGCATATAGTGTAGTAGTCTTCCCAAGTAAAACATGTTAATTCATGTGCCTGTTAATTATAGTGCTTGCAGGATTCATATTCCATAAAGGATTAGCAAGGACAATCACAAGACATGTCACAAGAAATGAAACCCAACGCTGTTCTCAACACCTTTCTCACAACATTAAACTGTAAAACAGGTTGTTGAAATCATGCAGACTGGTATCCTGTTTACCTTTGATAATTAGCCAGAAGAGGATTTCTAAGACAATATTATAAATAACAGGAAAAGGAGTTGGTTTGCATCTATTAATAGCTAGTGAAGGCCCTGTTCCAGTTCAGTTATCCAGTTCTAAAAAATGCATCTATAATTTCTTACCTTATTTTTCTTACATATAAAAAGTTTCCTTTTGCTAGTTTTAACACGCTATCTCATAATTTTGATTTTTCTACCATGTCTTGTGTCCATTCTTCACCATTTATTGCCCTTTGTCACTTAGTATTTTATACTAAATAAAAAAAAAAAAACCAGAGCTGACAGAGCTTTTCTGATTAACTATAATATTTATGTAAATGTTGTTCTGAACATATTGCATGTTCCCACCAAAATATCAGGAATTCCATTCTGTATTAAATGTTGTCTTTGGCATGAGCTTTGTGAATAAGGTTATTTTTAAAACTTAGATCTTAATTCACAGAATAGTCTCTGGGTAAGCTGTTGAAATGTACAATGTATACTTTTTGGTGACTTACTTCATTGCAAGAACTTCTTAGGGACACAGGGTTTTTTCAGGGCAAGGGGGTATTTTGCTTTTGGCATTGAAATGTTTTGAGAAGAGAGTTCTAAAGGATTATAGTATAGTGTAGTATAGTGTGTACTCACCAAAACACTGAAGAAGACATAAACAGGGAAGAAGAAATCAAGACTGTATTTGAATAGTTTTCACACAAAGTTCCTGTTGCTAGGGAAACCATCCATTCTTGCATCCATACTTCTTCCAAATGCATATATCTCAAGGCCCTTCAGACAGAGGATATAATAATCTGTTATCTTGTAAAATGGAAAAAAACCCATATATATATGTTACAGAGTTAGTGGGATTTTTCTAAGAATGCACAGAAACTATAGAAGATTCATGTCTGAAACATCAATTTGTTCACAAAGAAAGCTATAGATAGCAGCCATTTTTATTTTGTTTTCATGTATTTTTATTTCATTTTTCTTTGTCATGTGCCTAACCTCCACTGTGTCACTGTTACAAGTACAATTAACATTTTCAAATAAATTCATAAGACACCTTACTTTTATTAAATATTCAGTGAATCTGTCAGCTTGCTACATATTTTTTTTTCCAGCAAAGAAGGAATCAATCTGTCTTGCATATAGCTGCCTGGATTGTTTTCAGGGTTTGACCCGTAAATGAAATAAATCTACCAGAGTTGTACCCACAGGCATACTGACACCACCAAGCTTCAGCAGGCACTGCCTGCCATCACTCTGCCTCATTTAATCCCCTGGTTCAGTGAAGTAGAGAAGTTCAGAGAATAGGCATCATTTCTGGTTGAGAACTGGTAGGATTTCAGTATCTGTCGTCTCCTACATAAGACTGACAGATGACTCCATGTGAGGAGTTCTTCCATGCCATTCTGCTTCACCTTTGACTTAAGAAAAACTGGTTTATGCCAGCACTGGAAAGATAGATCAAAGAAACACTGACAGAATGATTTAAGGTTGAGAGCAGAATATAACAGCATCGTTCCATCATTCTCCCTTTCAGACTGGAGCCCACCCTAGCTACAAAGCAAGTGTAGCTTGGTCTTTCAAATGAAGTGAGAACCACAAGCATAAGTGTGTCAAGGAAACAACTAGGTTCACTTAATGCTTAAAATATTGTCTAGCTATAGATATTGTTACTAGCTACCACTGTAACTAGGTTATTGGTATGTAATTTTAAACCTGCCTGTGCCCAGCCACAGAAATCACTTATTGCAGTTGGTGTTGAAAAGAGAATGACTCTGCTTTATGGCTCTATGATACATACCTATATAACTTAAGTAATGGAAGAAATTAACTTGCAGGTTGGCAATTCCCAGTCATGTCTTTGAACTGAAAAAAAGAACCTTCCTAAAAGGAAAAATCAGGAAACACTCCAATCTCCCATCCTGAAACATAACTACAGAAAGGATAAGGATGCAATACCCAACATGTCCACATAGCTCTGTGCTTCCCTTTTTACAAACATCACTAATATTGCAGAGCCCACTTCAAGGAGGACCAGAACCAAATGCAGTGACATTACATGCACTGTTTCTAAGCAAGATCAACCTAGGATCAGCAGCAGCATGGCAGCAAGTCTGAGCAATGACAAACTGTTGTGCTGCAGCTGCAGAAGTCTGGCACAGGAGAACAAAGTCCAACAAGACCAAGTTTAGACTGGGTGCCTAAAACAGTTCTAATACACCACCCTGTACTGCTGCACCCATTCCTGTTTCCATTCAGTCTATGAATCTCTGTATCCATAAATCAGTGGTAACATTCCCCATCTGGATCTCAAAACTCATTGGAGCTGATTTTAGCAGCCTCCAGAAACCTGTCAGAGATAAGTCACCGTGGCATTTGTCACTAAGACAACTGATTTGTGGAGACTTGTGATGCTACTCTCATTGCAGCAGGTTAATGTCTCTTCCTGGAGTGTAAAATCATTTGGAGTTTTCCTGAAAGCACTTTAAGAGCATGGGGCAACCTTTTGCATCAGTTCACAAGGGTGACTTCACCATACATACATACTTATTATAAAACTCAAAATCCCAGCAAACATAATGCTAAAAAGACACTAACTTAATAAAAAGAAACTGCAGAATGACAGCAGATCATAGGAAAAAAATATTTCTGATATTACTTCACTGTAGGCTTTACTAAAATCACAATATTTAAGATGGATCATGCAAAGCTTGGCATACTTATACCTATAATAACAGCTTAATTTATCTAATTTAAGTAATTAGATAATAAACAATCTGAATTTTAAGATCTGTACTTCTTTTACCCTGTGCATTGTTATTGCATCATTGTGATTGCCACAGATTTCAAGTTCAAGGTAAACTTTTTTCCTTTTTTTTTTTTTTATTAGTATGTTTCTGTCTGTTTTTGGTGGACTGACACTTCTTTTTGTAACAATCTTTTGTGATGACTGAAAAAATGATTGATGGTGTTTTTTTCCCAAGACACTTTTAATTGAACGTTTGACAGTTTTCTATTCCTCTAAACACTTCACATCCTCTGTTTCTGTACTTAATCTCTGTCTTCATTTAATCTGTCATGTCAGTCAAGGTTGGGGGGAAGAAATAGGTATTTTATCATCTACTTTTTTAAAAGAGTAAAAAAAAATAAAGTGTAAAAAGTGCTTTTCTGATTCATTCAACACATAATCCATTGGCTAAAAAGTACAACATATTATTCATATATTAAATAATAGCTTTATGTATGAGCATGATTTTTTTCAAATAAATAATACATTTTTAAATTATAGAGACTTGTTCCTCACATATAATCCTCATGAACAAGTCTCTACAGTATTAAGCAAAGTTAAGACAAGTATGCCTTGGCATTTTAATTCTACTAAAATTCTATTGTGCCAATGTGTTGGTTATCCTTTCTTTCCTCCAGCAAATGTGTGTGTATATTCAGAGAATTACTATTTAACTAATACAAGCAGCCAAACTGTAAGTACTATTTCAGCACAAAACTTTGGGCAGTTTGCAACTCAACTTCTGAATCAGAAATACCTTAAAGTTCTCTTTCAGGGGTTTTAAAAGTAAGAAAATAGTTTCTCATTGCTGGACAAAAACATATTAATTATACTTTCCCTTGAGTTCTAAAGTGAAAGTGGAAGATGAAAAGACCTAGAATTTTACAAAATGGAAGGTAAACAATATTTTCAAGAATTATCAATACAAAGTATATCCAGTTAAAGTTATTAGTGGACTGAAGAGTTCACAGGTTCATCAAGCAAAATTTAAAAGAATGGACTTTGTATTTTTTTATCAAGGATAGGCTGCAGGGTTCTTTCTATTTCTTTGGTCTGAAGTCTGGAAGAATAGTTGTGAGCTCTCAGTGCCTATACAGCTCTTTTGTCTGCTTACAGTGACCCCATTCAAAAGGAGAAATATAAAAATCCAGTCTCACTGTATCTCACATTAAGGGTGAAATTTTCTTTCAGATACTACATGGATCTCCCCAGCTCCTTTCAAAATAGTTTGCAAGACCTATGAAAACATTAATGCTTAAAATAATAATATTTCATCTTCTCACTGTGTTTGAAGTCCACCAGGAAACATGTCCTGGTTTAGGGGAGAATTTACAGTGTATTTTGTGGTGCAGACTTTCCTTAAATGAGCTCTGAGCATCTCACCTGAAACTGGAAGCAGAAATAGCATATGAAGAGGACCCCAGACAGCATTAACAGCTAATCAGCTCAGCACAGCAACCTTCTGGTAACTCCACTCCTCAACTTCTCTCTCTGCCTTCTGAACCTTTCTCAGTGGCAGCTGGCTTGAAGGCATCTGCCCTGTGTTTTACTGCTCCCTATAAACACACCTCAGGTCTTGGATTTGGGTCTGCCAAGTGGCTTCTCCTGAACATCTCCTTAGCATTTAAAAAGCATCCTTCTCTGTTGTGGCAAATTACTGGGAAGATTCAAGTTGGAAAACTGAATACTAACAAACTTTCCATCAGCAATCATTAGTGAATTCCTACTAGCTATGAAGCTGTGCTTATTTTCTCTTTTACATCATACTATTAACATACAAAGAGGGCTAGTATCCTTGCTTAAATCACAACTACCATGTCTTTATTGTATTTATGCTAGGAAGGGAAGGAAAAAAAAAAGAAAAAATGAAAAGAAAAAAATAATGGTCTTCTGTTATTATTCTTGTTTTTATTTAGAAGTGAGCTGAGCTGTAAAGAAACAAAATTGGTGCTATAAGGACCACTGGGAATATTCTCTGTTAACTGATGGAATCCCCGTTGATCTTCAGACACATAAGTGAGGGCAGAATTGTGAAGTTCTTTATTCACACATGCATTAAAATCAGATAATGAAATTTCTGAGATTCTGGTCTGTTGTTAGTTAGCTATTTTTCAACAAAGAAGATAATATTTTTTTTTCTGAGAAAAATAGTGCAGTCAAGCAAAATAAACCAAAACAAAACTCTAATCTCCAAGCCATATCTGATGATGATGCATAAGCCTGTATGGGTTTTCTGGCTCTCAGTTCATAATCAAATTTCAGTCACCTGGTGCATGCAGACAACTCATGGGGCTGAAGGATTTCTGACAAATTTTGAAAAATCCTCTTGTGACCAATTTGGAAATCCTTATGGTCTATAAAGAAAAAGCACCTTTCTCCAGAGTGAAATATTAATGATGCAAGTACTCAAAAATTCTGGCTCCAAGTTTTGAAAGATTACAGACACCTACTACTAGCCTTTATTTGGAAGATTATACAACACTGTTGGTGAAAGTTGGAAATCCTGTGGGAAATGGCACCCTGATGCTTGACTACTAGGAACAATCTTCTAAAGGCTCAGTAAGGAATTAAGTGGTGGTGCTGGAAAAGTCTAGCTTACCCAGACAGATTTGGAAAGAGGAAATTTTGTCTTACAGCACATAGTACATGACCAGCATTCATTTGCCTTTGTTTAACTTGTTAAATAATGTGAAATTAAGGTCCTCGGGGCCTTTTTTTTTTTTTTTTCCTGTTTAAGTTTCCTTCAGTAATTGATTAGTTAAGCTTTTTAACTGATTTCATCCAATTGAAGAAAATAATTATGTATTAGCTTATGAAAAAAGCAGAACCACATGCATTAACCTCCCAAGTGCCTACATAATCTTTTTGTCCTTGCCTTCATTCTGTTCTTTTATGTTACTATGTTCAAGGAGTAGAACAAAAGTGTGGAAATGAGATGATGTGGTCACTTAGGGTCCCTATTGTCTTCAATGGCTTTTGCATCAGGTTTATATTTTGCTAGGGACTATCCATTTAAAATTTACATGATACCTAAGAAAATTATCTAATATGGAAGGGAGATGAAAGTATCATTGAGGCACTATGATGACAGACAGACAGACATGTTTGGGTCTCAAGCCATTACACATCTAAGTCAAGACAGCAGCATCTGACAGCTCCCACAACAGGCTCCCTGCCCATGACAGGGAGGTTGGATTAGATGAGATGATCTCTAAGGTCCCTTCCAACCTAGGCCATTCTATGACTCTATGTAAGAGACTTCCCTGCCTTCCACCCTCTGTTACATATGTATTCCATAATTCAGAGATGAGACAAAGCTGACCTGAGCTTCAATATAGAGAAGAAATTGTACCTGGCATCTTTTTATTACCATTTCACTATATTTCACTGTCTCTGGTACTGTTGCTGTCAGTTCGTAACATATGGAATCTGTTTTGTTTTGTTTTGTTTTTCCAGGGCATACCATAAAATCAATCTTATTTTTCTATGTTCACAAAAACACAGCAGTTAGTTAAGGCTTAACAGCAATATTCTATAGACATTGTGTGAAGAATAATTACTTTTGTTATATTTCTTTGTTGTTAGGATCCTTCATGTGACTGAGGCTAGCTGAAATGTATTGATTTGCTTTTAGTATGATTGTACCCAGAATGCTAGATGCATGTTTTTCATTGTAGGGCTGAAAAATTCAGATAAACAAATAAATGGATAAACAAATCAACATGGAGACATTTCCCATGGACTGTGAAAAATAGTAAACTACCAATTTAACATTAATAAAACAATCTAGTCTTCTATTTCTGTCTTCATAATGACTAATTGTTTAATTCAATCCTTTGTGCTGCTCCAACAATTTCTCTGAATTTATTGTAAAATCAACATTAACATACCATATCTATAATAAATTTACAGATATATTTATCTTTTCTTCTAAATCTGTCATATCTTATATATTGTCTAGAATTAGTACTTTGCACTTGTCATTACTGAATTTCAGACCTATACAGGTCTCTTAATTTTCAGATTAGGAACAAATTAGGTCCAAAGCAATGACATATAAACAATAAGATTCAAATAGTTTGCTGTGATTTATGTTCTTAATTAAAGGCCTATAAGCATTCATTAATAATTTAGATGAGTTGGTCTTTTTCCCTCAAAATCAGTCACATTTTGGATGAATTAAAAAAAATAAATCCAAAGTTGTAGTCTATATGCCAATCCACTTTTTCTTGCAGTTTTTGAAAGCAAAGAAGGTAGCTATTGTTCTTTGCAAACAAAGGTCTATTTTTATTTTTCATTAAACAAATAATGAAATGTTGTACATGAGCTTTTTATTTCCAATTAAAGTACAAATTAGTCCTGAAATATTCTTGACCTCTATAGCTTTGTTAAACATATTATTTGAATTGTCAAGAGAATTTATGATGCATTTGTTATTTAGTCAACTTATTATATGAAGTATTTATTATCACTTTATTATAATATGAAGTATTTATTATTAGGAATACAGATGTAACAGTCGTAAAAAAAAGGTCATATTTTGGTAATTTCTCTGTAATCTAAGCAAGAATTTAATTTTGACAAGTTTGGTTATGGCAAATGTCAATACAATTTGCATGAATAACACCCAACACACTAAGCACAGACAAACAAATGGAACAAGAAAAGCATCTTTTCCTTGCATATTATAGACTACTCTAGGGACCAAAATAATGAAATAAGTAGAACACTGAAATATTCTTCAGTGGTGCTTAAAAATATAACAGTACATTTTTCATGTGGCAAGGGAGTCTGCTATACATTTATATTAAACCTCAAAAAAACAGATTAAGGCTTTTTTAAAGGAATATATATATGTCCTAGTATCCCAGCTAACCTGATATCCAGATGCCAAAAAGATGTGGTATGTACTTATGGCCACTGTGGGTGGAGGTAATGATCAGAGAGGAGTATCTTCCAGGCTTCCTTTCCCTTTCAAACTGAAGTATGTTGTGATGAAAGAAATCATAAGGCAGTGAGAATTTTTTAGGTAGAAATAAAAACAGTGGCTTTCTGGAAAGAGGATTGCAGATCCTGAGAGGTTAGTCTGAGCAGAAAAGATGTTTTAAAAACCTGTCAGTTCTTTAAAGAAAGACAAAAGGCTCAAGCACAAACTATCCCTCTGCAGAGGAAATACAGAAAGTATCATGAGGGGCCTATTTGTTTAAATGAAGAACATTTCATGGATTTAAAAAAAAGTAAATGAGCAAAAAAGAAGTGGAAACTAGACCAGGCTAATAAGGATGAACATGAAAGTATAGCATGAGCATATGGGAACAAAATGAGAACCACAAAGAGAAAAAAACCAAAACAAATCCCCCCAAAACCCCCAAACTATATGCAATTAGAAAAGGACAAAAAGAATTTCAAGCACATTAGTAGCAAGAGAAGACCAAAGAAAAGGGTCAGTCTGCTGTTCAGATGACAGTTAACCACAAATAATGACAAGAAGATTCTTTACTGCTTTTTTACACCAATTTTCAAAACATAGCTCTACTGCAAGTAGGATAAATAACAACCACTAGTGGCAGATTTAAGAAAATAAGGTGAGTGACAAGTTATATGGATTTGTCATGAATGGATTGTGTCAACCAAAACATAATTTCTCTCTAGTAGAAAGCAGCAGCCCTTGTGAACAAAGAAAAAGTAGATTACATATATCCTAACTTAAGTCTTTGAAAGATATTCTCATAAACAGCCTTGGGAGCCATAATCTAGATGAAAAGAACAGGGACTAGAGACAATATTAATGTTTGCCTGTCAGAATGAAGGCTGCATGAATTAGAGATTTCCAGAGTTCTGTCCTAGGTGTGGTATTATTTAATACTTTCACATGCTCCTTAAATTTTCTGTTCAGTGGGGACAAATACAGGATACTAAAATTTTGCAAGAATATACTGCTACACAAATATTTATTTGTCTTCCAGTTGGCAGCAAAGTCAAGAAACTAGATTAAAGAAAAAAAAAAGTTTGCACTCATTTAAACTGTGTTGATTACTTCATACTTTTTACTCACTTTCTATTATAGTTGGGCACTGTATTTCTAGAAAGATGGAAAATCATAGCATTCAGACACAAAATAAGATTTAGTAAAACTATTACTTCTCTGTGCTCATATCAGCACAAAAAAAAAAAAATAAAGCAGCTTGGAATACTGTGTGGAAGCAGCATGGAGAGATTTTCTAATTACAATACTTGAATTTGACTGAAATTGGGTAAGTTGGCAGGACAGATTGAGTTACCTTCATGTCAAGAGCATGTATAAACATGGATTAATAATATATTATATACCTGACTATAAGCAAGGATAAGAACCTCTTTTCAGTATCTTTCAGATATGATTCCATAGCTGTGTGTTTGGAAGTTTTGCCCGTGGGCTAGAAATAAAGAAATATGGGGATACTTCATTGTCATTAGAAATTGAATTAAAACATCCTAAGTAGCCTGAAATTACAATAGATAGATAGGTAGATAGATAGATAGGTAGATAGATAGATATTGACAAGAATCTCATGTGACTTTCTGTTGTTTGGATAGCTACCATGTTCATTCAGAACTAAAATCTTTTAGCATATATGATGTAAAAGTTTGTCAAAAACCTGAATACTTGAATTTTGTAGCACTGGAGATTTCTAAATGCATTTTCCACAAAACTGTTAATTAAGGACATATAGCTACATTTCTGGGTTTTCATAAAAGTCATCCAGTTCATGCATACATGTGACTAATCAAACTATAAATTGAAGTACTGAGTTTATTCTAAAAATTCAGTGAGCCATATACATAGATGACATGTATTAAAAGAATGTAGTTTGATAAATAAAAATACAAAGTTAAGTGAGTAAAGAGGATGAAGTAATCAACAGAGTTTAAACCAGTTCACACTAATTTGTATAAATAAATAAATAAATTCTAGTTTCCTGACTTTTCTGTCATCCAGAAGACATACAAATGTAAAAAAAAAAAAAAAAAAAAAAAAAGTAAAAGACCAAAAATGAAATAACCATTGAGGACAAATTCAGGAAACTAACATCAAACACTTTAATCAGAATCCTATAAATCTAATAAAATATTGCAGAAATGTATTGCTAACATATATAGACAGCAAATTCTGCACATTTGTGTTTGGTGGTACTTTAATCTATTTGATTCTCTGTAAAACATTTATATCAGGCAATATTTGTTCTAAAAATGCAATAGAAAAAAGTAAGCATTATGAATATTCATGGCGTGCAGTTAGTATTAGTGTTAATGTTCAAACCAGAATTGTGGTGGGTTTTTTGGCATTTTAAATGTCCTACAAGCTTGAAAAACACCCAGCCATAGAATAAAAACAGTCTTGTGTCTCAGCATTAGTAATGAATTTGGAATACAGAATATGCAAAATGGTTATTGATAATAGTTCCCAAGTATTCTATATGCTGAAAGACATTTGTATTTCAGTAATTATTCAAGTTGTCACTAATTTAGAGTGCTGGAATTGTTCATGAAAACAACTGGACTTGAACACACAGCTATTTTTCAGATATGGTGGTCTAAGGATTTATTTAGCATTACTCTCTTGCTTGTTGTCATCCTTTGGAGGTCACTGCCCACTGCAGCTGAAAACTGAATAAGAACACAAGAGCATGTCCTGGCATCAGCCACATGAAGATGATTTGAATGAACATGGTTGATCTAAAATCCATCAAAATCTGACTCTGCTAAAGTAAATAAAGAGAAAAGAAAGGCACAATGAATGTGAAAGCAATTAGTAGTTACAAGTTTTGTTTTCTTTTTAGATCCTTTATAGTGCATAAATTTGGTTTGATTAAGAGCAATTTATATGCTCTTTTGAAAATGTTATTTGAAAGAAAGAGCTTAAGTCTAGTTCAAATCTGTTTCTGGAAGGAGAGAGACAAAACAAGAAAATTATTGAAGGATATTGGGTGGAGAGCATTTACATGCCTACAGTTATATTACATGCTAGAAAAACAAAAGCATCTTTTCTATCACTCATGTGCCTTTAAGAGCAATATATCCTTACTGAAGCACTTGTATTGTTGACATAGCATTAGTTCAGAAGCTAAATTGTTATTACTGGGGACAAAGGCTTCCAGAAACTGCAGGAAGCAAAAGAATTAAAACATATCAAACATTAAAATGTCAACTTTATCTACAAGTGGGGAAGCCAATAATACACATCCCTCTACTAAAACATAATCAGATATTGCTGTGAAATCAACATTCAATATAAAAATATTATCATAATTACAAATCAGAAAAATGATAATTAGCATATTCAACTGATAAATCAAAAAACACTTGGCTTAAATTCTCTCTACTACTTCGGTGAGCCAAAATGAAAGTGTGTTTATTTGTGTTGTTTTTTATGTGCAAATTACCACTGAGGCAAGTATTCATTTCACATAATTACATCTGTCTAAAAATGAGTCATCCACATGTAAGTTAAACTCTTAAAAGAACTCTGACAGTGGTAGAAAGAAGTAGGATCATCCAGAATGATTTTGATTATGACTGTCTTCGATACCCATATCCAGGTGGAATAAGTATTTCATGTCACATAAAACTTTCTATGCCATTTGCCATGGCTTTGTAAGTCTGTGCATGCTCTTGGAATTCTGCACTTGTGTTGGTGTAATGGTGAATGTACCTACATATTGGGACACACAGTATCATCCCATTTTAATGTGCTAGTTTAGGTGCAGACATACATACTTGAAAAGAAGTCCAAATATACATGCTTTTAAAGGCTTTTCCCTATATTTCTAGAAGTTCAACCCAGATGGCTGGTGATTGAAAACTGTGGCCATCTGATAGCCATTTTTCAGCTTAGATGTAGCTAGTTGGCAGTTTGTCCAGTTCCTAGCAGACAGATGCCCACATTACAAAAAAACACCATCATAACTGACACTAATTGACACCCCAGTATAAGATTAAGCAGTGAGGCCAAGGATTAAATAGGCACAGACTGAACTTCCCAAAGGTGGTTCTTCATGGTCACAGCTGGAGGATATTGTCTGGGCAATTTATGAAAATGTACATTACTTCTAATTGAGATCCTTTTTTTTTTTTTTTTCTGAAACCAAATAGAGCAGTCATATGAGCTCTGAATTCACTTGCAAAAATTAATTACAACAAAAATGTTTCCAAAATATTATGGACCCTCCTCCTGCTTTATTGAGCAGATCGTTTTGTATTAGTGCCATGGAACTGAAAATAAAACAACCTAATATTCATTTTTCATCAATTATTTCATAGCTCATGTCAGAAAAGACCATTTCAGCAAGAAGCTTAATTTGTAATTAATATGCACATTCATTCATTGGTCAGCAAAATAGCACAGACATAGCTGAGAATTTAGGCTTAAGTTAGATGCTGCTCCATTCATCATTATAATTTTTATTAATTTAGAAAGCAAGAACTCATTTTCAAAGGTGATTTTCTCTCATGTGCATCTTGAAGACTCTTTAGTGCCCATATCCAAGGTATAGGTGACCTTGCTCTGGCAGGGGGGTTGGACTAGATGATCTTCTAGGTCCCTTCCAACCCCTAACATTCTATGATTCTAAGTCAGGTTCATAATATCAGTTCTTTCTTTCTTTGTCGGTTTTCTTTAAACAGAATCCATAGAAGCATGGTATGAAATCAGAAGATAGCATCATGATCTAACAATCTAAGCATCAGAAAAAATGGATGAAGAACATTACAACATATATGAAGAAAGGTTATATGGTAAGCGATCAAGGGATGAAAACAGAATAATATATTCTTGTTATACAATATATTAAATATTCCAGGCATTATCCACATAAGTTATTTAGTAGCACCTGGAACCTCAAGAAGCTGATTCATCTCATCTGGCTTAAATACCTTTTAAAGGATGATGTTAATGATACTCTCCTAGTTCCTTTCTTTTATGCTCATAGAGGAAGATTAGAAAAGACCCATTAGATAAGTAAGAAATGAGAAATTTCATTTTCTGTATCCCAGAACAAATATTAGATGTCTAATGTACAGAGACGATGAAACTTCCAAGTGTACCTTGATAAGAACTTTTGAGGTATCATTTATAGAGACACAGTATATTGAGTACATTGGTAAGGTGTTAGTCTAGGACCAAGATCTGATTTGTAGATGAAAAAGTTATTTCACCCCTTTGATATATATATAAAAGAAAATAATATGTCCCTGATAAAATAGCAACTTTCTGCTTCTGGATTTCCAGTTCATGAAAAATTTGGATTTTTCAAGTGTTTAATTTAAAATTAATTGGAAATATTACAAGAGCCAAATATTTCCATGTAGATAGTATAGTTCTTACAGTATGTTCTTTTTCATTAATTATTTCAATAATAACGTATATTCAATTCACATCGCCTACATAATTATCTTATTCACAGTTTTATATGTGAGGGAAAAAAATCTGTAAGGAAATTCAGTAGCTATTAGCAAGCAAATTTAATGCTTAGATACAGTAAAGAAAAGCTCATTTCAACACCTCAGTAACTCTTATGTGAGTAGTCAAAGAACAGAGCTAATTAAACCAATTGCATCCACTTTTCTATGTTTGAAAACAACTATTTTATTTTTAAGCCTTTTGTGATGCCTTAATGTGGAGGATGGCTATAATTTAAATTAATACAATGCAATTCAAAGTTATGGTTATTATATGGGGTCATTACAATGTAGGCTTTACATTGTTTGGGTGTCTTAATTCTGTATTACCATATCTTATTATATTTTGATGCCTTTGTGTAACAATAAAATTAGTTTTCCTGACTTTGTGTCTCATTATGATGTTGCCATGCTCAAATGGTGATGTGTTTACTCAATTCTATTTTTACAGAGCTTTCTGAGTTTGTTTGGTCTTGAGATAGACATACTCTATTTGCATTCATGTCAGCAGCTGTGGAGAGAGAATATAATGGGGACATCAGCAGAGTCAAAGCAAATCATTTTATGAAAAAAATCTGACATAGTATTTTCAGTGTTACTCCAGTTCCACTTTTGATTTTGATTAGCAGTGATGACAATAGCTTTATTCTGAGCTGACCCTTTGCTAATATAAGATGGCATGTATAATATTATGCTTTGTGTGGCCACCGTTATTAGACAAAGGCCTGTCTGAAATGAGTCCTCAGATGTAAAACATTCCCAAGGATCATTTTCTAAATTACGGTATGAGAGATGCAGTCAGGAAGGTAAGAGGCACCACTGTCTGCAGTGAAGGGCATGTCTAGCAGCAGAGCTTGCTGGCTGACTGATTTAATTTGATGTGATACAAAAGTTTGTGGTAGCAAGCAGGTATGGTTTTAAATGAATCACCTAGTAAATCTTATTAAGAGGTAGTGCATGTTCTTCTCCACATCCTGCCATTACTTAGGGATGGAAGCAGGATGCATGACTCATTGTGTAATCTACATTATTTTTGACTATAGATTTGACACTGAGGAACGTTTTAAAAGACTCAACAGTTTCAGTCATCTTTTGTTTTCATTCTACTTCTGTGTGTTAAACATACCCATATATCTATTCCTTGGGAGGAAGAAAATCAAATAGCTGTTCATTCATGGAATAGAAAGCTCTGATGCCCCATTGATAGTTCATCTCCAACAGAGTGACACTCCCATGACTGTGAAGGTGATACTGCTCCATCTGGCCATATCTTGAGCTAACTGGCCTTACTCAAAATAGGATTAACCAACCAGGGAAAAATCCCATGCTGATGAAGCTTTCTTGCTTTTCATCTATGGCACTGTCCTGAGTACCAGCTTTCCAGAGATACCTCAGGAGTCTGCATCATGAAATTTGCTCAGTCATCCCAAATTAGTAGTTTCCACACTAAGTATTGTGAACGCCAATGTCATTACAGCAGCTGAGGATGTGGTTACAGGCCAGGGAGAGTGGTCTGTGTAGAAAAACGGGGAGTTATAGCTTCTAAGAATTTAGAAACAATCCCTGAACATTTCTATGGATCTTCATTCAGACAATTTGTTTGAGATTATAAAATTAAATGCAGATGTTTTTATTTCATAGCTAACACTCTAATTATGGTAACATATTTTATTTATTAAAAAAAAGAAATCCTTAAGGCCAAGTGAATATTCTTTTCATTATATCAAGCTTTTATATTTTTTTTTCTGAATATTCTCTTTGATGGTATCAATATAGAGATGGAAAAGTATTTGAGGGGGGAGGGGGGACAGAAGTATAATATCACTCCCACCTACAGGAAGAGCTTAGAGAGTGATCCAGGAAATCATAGCTCCATCAGTCTTGCTTCTGTTTCTGGGAAAGTTAAGGAGCAAATAACAAGTCAAGTTAAGCACTTGATGGGAAAAACCAGCACAGATTCATTAATGGAGGATCATGCTTGGTAAACCTGATTTTCTTCTACAACAAAGTAATCTGCTCAGTTAATGTGGTATGAACTGTGGAAATTGTCTACCTGGATCTCTGCAAGGCTTTCAGTGTGGATACAGTGTGTGCAGCATGATGTGCCATGAACAGAGTCTGTCCCATGCTGCAATAGTTTAGGTTTACTTGTATCAGAAGGAATATAAAATTTTATAAGTTCCTATCACCTTTTCCATCACTATATCATTAAAGTTATCTGTCTTGAAAGTGTTTGGGCTTTTCTTGGTGGGATCTGGAAAGAGCTAGCACCTTCTAGTTCCACCATTAAATGAGATATCTTCCCTTTACTTAGTTTCCCTTTTTAATTATTACCTACCTCTTTTTCTGAAGTGTGAGTGGAAGATGGGGTATACAAGCAAAGCCATCTGCATTACAAAATACTCAAATTTGTAGTTAATTATAAGAAAAATATAAGCATTTTGAGTAATTAGTATATACCTCTAGAATCAGATTTCAAACTCAATCATTAAAACATAATTTCTGAAATTGTATGGGATGACAAATACATTGTGTACGTTAATTGTTGATACTGATATTAAAACATATTTGTATTGTATTTCTTTGGTTACTATCTTAATTTTGCTTTTTAAATGGTGTGGGTTTTAAAAGTGTGGGGTTTTTTTAATTGCTGGTTTCTATTAGAATAATTTCATTTAAATATGAAACTATATTTTAGATTGACTTGGGTCTTTCTTTTTGTGATTGCAATTGTTTCACTTTAAGAGGTGATTTCTTAGCAAAGTGGTGACATTTAAAATATCTGCAATATTATACTTTCACATAGTCAAGAAGGTCTTAATGGACACACAGTGAGAAATTGCAGTCAGATTCGTGTGTCATATCTGCTCCTCTTCTTGCAAAAACATGCTTTCTTAAATGTGATCAGATGCAATGACAAAAGAAGTTCTCCAAGGATGTAGTATCTCAGTATGTTTTACAGTGTGTCTTATAAAGCATATTATATCTATAATGCATTAAACATACTTTTTGAGTAAGAAACATTGCTAACAAAGATGCTGAACTCTAAAGGAAAACATTGATTACATGAAGAGTCTCCTGTCTCTGGGCTGCCTCAGCTCAATAACACTTCAGAAAGACCAGAATCTCTTTTTAATGTAAATAATATCTCTTTAAAGTGAGGAACAAAGCTAACCTCAAAAGTGCTGAAGTTACCTTTATACACTGAAGGGCCTGAGGAGGCTGTTTTGTTTACCTTATCTGCCCCAACTGCACCCATCACTATGTCATCAGTATTCCTGCCTGTTGGTGAGAGGATAGTTAGCTGATAAACAATGTTTAAACTTCATTTTTGAAGAATATTTTCCTCATCTCTGAAGTTCTTTCTACCTTCTTGCTTCAGTGGAGATACCAAGAATATAGTCACACTTTCAAGTGGAAGATAGTAAGATAGTAAGGTGCAGTTAACACCACAAAGTTTTTCAAACAGGCTTTCCTTTCCCAGATAAACTGTTTTGGTCCACTCTGTATCTTCTGCATGTAATCATATGTCAAATTTCCTTGTCTCAAACTCAGAAATAACCCCCAATAGCTGCTTCCAAGAGAGGCATATGCACAAACAGAGCAATAAGACAACTGAAGAATATTTTACATGCTCTAAACTTTTCTAATGAGATTTTCTTCACAGATGATGTCTGACTAATGAGCCTCTGTACTACAAAGCATCCTAGCTGGGGAGCTAAGGGCTGGCAGTTATCAAGTAAGTAATGCAAGGAAGCAGATGTGTGAGCTGTGGTCTGACTGACATGTGTCATGTCAGACTACCCTGAGCATCTCCATGAGCCTCTGTCTCCAGAGCACTGGCAGGGGCTGCCCTGGGAGGTTGTGGAGTCTCCTGCTCTGGAGACATTCAAAACCTGCCTGGATGAGTTCCTGTGTGACTTGTTATAGTCGATTCTCCTCTGGCAGAGGGGTTGGACTAGATGACCTTTCTAGGTCCCTTCCAACCCCTAACATTCTATGATTCTATTATTTCATCCCACCTGAAAGTGTTAATTTCACTACCCTAAAAAATCTAGATTTGAAAATATTGTAAGGCATTTGGAAGAGCTAAACTAACAGACTGCTCTATAATGTCATGTTCTATATTTAACAATATGAGCCACCTTTTATTTCCCCAACCAGGGCAGAACTACACAGCAGTGTGAGGCTAATGCATTCATTTGATTGTGATAGTCTCAGCAGTTTTCATAGTTGGGTTTTTTTTACATTTCCAAAAGAAAATAAAAACATAATTTCAGACAAAAGATTTTTCTCTTAGGATACAGCAATTAATTCAGCTGTACCAAAAGTACTATAACAGAGAAAATCAATAAAGCTCTGTTATAAATACAGACTATGAGCTTGAGGTTTGCCTGGTTTTATTTTGTTATGCCTGATACTGACTGTATTCCTATGATCCATAATCAATATTAAATTAAAATAACTGGCTCATAAATCCACAATAGTGAGACTTCTGGCTTTCATAATATATCATAAAAGCATTTTTAAATGTACTAGTTTTAAGTCTAATCCTTTGCATGCTGTGTGTGGTTATTCTATGCAGCAAATAATCTATTACTTAGAAATGTCCCTGTTTGCCTGCCTTCAGAAGCTGTTCATCATTACTTTACATATTGCAGAAAATAGAAATACCTACAAATTACCTATCAGGGCAATGTGAAATGACCTTTGCCATTCTAGTGGGGGAGAATAATTAATTTTCACAGTTTTCACTTGAGGAAGCACATTTTGCCTAAGACTTTTAGACAGACTGCAACAGAATAAGAAGGAAGAAAGTTAATTATAAAGAAAACATAGATGTTTACCTAAACAAAGCAAAAAGCCTCCTCTGTCTGCAGCCTCTTCTGTCTAAAGGAAAACCAAAATATTTAGTGTTCTGTGGTAGTGTCTTGTGGCTTCATCCTTAGCTGACTCATGTCTGGTGAAAACTACTGTATGTGTGTGTGGAAGAGAATGCCTGGGTCTGCAGTCAGCTGGAAGTTGAATATAAATTGCCCAGTTTGTACTAGCTGTTCCATACAAATATGTCCATTTCAGTACTGATTTAATAAGACTTAAGGATTTTAACTGAGCTCTGATCCTGTTGGGATCACTTATCTGTCCCAGTCATTGCCATCTGAAAACCAGCATTGGGCTTCAATCAGCTATCACTATGGTTTCCTAGGTCCAGGATTTTCATGTCTGATTAGTTAATACCTGCGTCGTCTTGGCTTGATTTCTCACATGTATTAGATTATAAAACTCTTCAAATATTTTCCTATCAAGGAAGCTGACAGCATTTAC
>JAOEGS010015373.1:7410-21854 GCA_025447755.1 Corythornis vintsioides | reverse complement strand
TACTCATCAGCAAATATTTTTATTATTAAAAATTGCTAGGCACCCACTCACCACTGTCTGACAGAGCTGTCATGAAACAGCAGCCTGCAGGTGGCATGGCAAATGCTGCGTGGGTGACCTTCTGCCACCCCTGCCTCTTTCTAATGGTCTAATCCTGTCATGCACTGAGAAGAATAATTTGAGCAGCTTCCCTCTGCAAGGCTGCTCCCCTCTGTAGATTGTCAGGGAGCAGGCTTGAGGGTAGGCTCAACATTCTGGAATAGCCATGCACCCTGCATGAGTGGGCACTTGCAAAGTGCCATTTCACTTAATGTCAGTGTGATATGGATGCTGAAAAGAAATGAACCTCCAAGGCATCTCAGCTTGTATGGATGTGCTGACCCTGTTGTGGAAGCAGCCTGAAGTGGTCCTCAAAGGCCTCTGTTTCCGCTTTATAAAAGAGAGTTGTGTTTGTGTAAATCTAATCATTTCTTCTTCAGTTCCTTGACCAAAAAATTTTGGTTTACTTCTTTCACATGAGGACAAGAGCTGTCTCGCTGATGCCAGTGCTGAGAACTGTACAAGCTCCAGGGCAAAGGCAAACAGATGTGAACAATGTTTTACATATGCTCCAGGATTCAGGGTCCCTTCACAGATCACTTGTTTAATCATGTAGCATTTCTGAATGGTGACCTATCAATGTCTGAAGGGCAAAATAGGTTTTCTCTTT
The DNA here is from genome assembly GCA_025447755.1 of Corythornis vintsioides. Lineage (NCBI taxonomy): Eukaryota > Metazoa > Chordata > Aves > Coraciiformes > Alcedinidae > Corythornis > Corythornis vintsioides. Next base: position 21,145 of record JAOEGS010015373.1, on the reverse strand, counting down.
AGGTCTACTTATATCTGACATCAGCCAAGCTGGGAAAACAAATACTAAGACAATATCTCCTGGGAGACATTATCTTTGGCCAAAAAAAGAGAGCATTTGGAAAAAGGAACATCCATTATGATAATGTTTAGGGTTCATTGTTGTTATGTTCAAAAGAGAGCACTGCTGCGATTATATCTGAGCTCCCAAATCAAAATGGGAAACCTACTTTTATCCAGTATTCTATTACCAATAGGCCCATAGCAGGGACAATTGTGTAGCTATGAAGTTTAGAAAATACAGAGTCTCTAGCTTCAAAGTCAGACTAAAAGCTGGAAAAAAAATCTAGTCCAAGATAAGATATATGGCCTAGAGATATTTTCTGGGGGCAAGGCTGTCTGGCAGAAGGAGGCTGAAATGACTATTGATTGTTAATACTTATTTGCATCCTAATAGGACGGAGGGTCCAGTCAGGATTGTTCTTCATTCTGTTTTCTGATAGATGCACATATATTAAATAATATTTTTTATGCCAAGCTGATTACATATATTTGATGGGAATTTCCAATTAATTTATGCATTTTATATCATTCCAGACAGATCAAGGGAGAGAGAGCTGATATAGGAGTGGAGTAGTGCACATCTGACCACTACCTGGAATTCCTGGGTTTTTCTTAATCTGTTTTACTTGAGGAATCACAAAATATAAAGTCCTTGAAAGAATTTTTCTGGTATTCTGTTTTGGGGAATTTGTAGATCTATATCAGGTTTTAGCTTGTCCTTTATATTTTCCTAAGATTTTGTTGGTTTGGTTTTGGTTTGTTTGGTTTGGTTTTTTTTTTTTTCAGCTGTAATTTTAATGTGTTTGATGATAAATAAAACACAGTCTCCCTTTCTCCCTTCTCCCCACCCAAATCAACAAACTAGCCAGTGAGAACTTAATTAAAGAAAATCTATGCACTTCCTGTGATTGCTATCATCTGTCTGACTGGGGTCTGAATCACTTGTGTTTACTTCTCCTTATTTTACCCAGGACCAATACTAAATCTAATTAGAAGGTTTTCTGGTGTGTGTACAGAAGACTAGGAACACAGAGCTGTTGTTAAGCATAGTTTTGGACCTCCACGTCCACATTTTTTAGTTGTGCTCAAATTTGCAATCAAGGCAATTGCCCTTCTTCTGCCTGTAAAGGCAGCAGAGATCAGAGTACCCATTTTCCCCAGTGATGGTCTTTTCCTGCCTGGGAAGCCAATTTATCTACTTGTGGTTAGAGCAGGGGTAATTACCAGCCCGCAGGCAGTGTGGATAATCAGGGAGTTTGGCCCTAGCTTGAATCTGCATGCCAAGCTAACATGCTGGTACAGATACAGCCTTTGACAGGTCAGTAGCAATTTCACTTTATGTGGCTCAAATGGCTTCAACAATACTGAATTGCAGGGAATTGTATCTGCTCAGTCCTTGTGAAAATCTTGTTTATATAATCCTGATAATTTTGCAGTGATAATTTTCAAGCATGTGATTTTGCCACCCACACACATGAAGAAGCAGATTTTGGGGCATACAAAACCATACAGCTTGAGGAAAGCTGGACTGCAAACCCCATGGAAATTAGGCTCACAAGTAACAAGGTGGGTGAGATCTCCAAGCTACTCAAATTGCTATTGATCCAGCTGGGAATCTGATCAAAAGGATTTGTCTTTATTACCAACATAGTGAATTGGTTGAATGGGGAGCTGTTTCCATGTGCTCTAGTCATTCTGGGGCAAATCTTAGAGTCCCTGAAATGCAATTGAATTATACTTGTTCAAAGCCTGTGGCCCCTTTGGAGTCTAGCCTACTGACCAATTTGTTGTAATGGTTCATAAGAATCTAAGTGAATGTCCAGTGAATATAGGGATTACTCCTTACCACCAAATCATTAAGTACTGGTGTCATGCTCTGCTGAGCAGCAGCAAAATTTCTTATTTTATGATGAAATATCTGTCCAAACCAGGACATCATTATTCAGTAGTGTCCAAGAAATTAGATGGAAGCATGAGGCCAGATTCCCAGAGGTCAACAGCAGTCACTGTTGGGGCTGTATCAAGGGAGGATGGACTAGTAAAATATCTTTTTTTGTTATGGAGACAGGTCACTTATGGGATTTACATAAACACTAGTAAGATGATCATTTAACTCCCCTGAAAGGGGGTATGATTTGAACTCAGTAAAAATTAGGCACCAATTCTGCTCTGGAAATCTGGTAAAACCATATAAAGTGTGGTTTTTCTGTGACTGTTAGACCACTAGAGACTGATGAACCTTCAAGAAGCTGAGCCCTGGAAAACTTTAATCAGCTGGGGTGTCCTGTAGTGACCACTGCAAATGGTATATTTACCTGCTGCTTATCTTATCTCCAGTAGCCTTTACAAGCAGGGTCTTTCAGTCTAGGGCAGTGACTTTACTGCATCACTTGTACCAGCTTTCAGATAAATTCATATTGTCTAAGCATTTCTTTCCCTTCAATGCTTTTTTTTTCTTTTCAGGTTCCTGCCAGTGGCTGAGTGATTAAGAGAAACCCTCGATATTCCTTTGCTTATATCCACCTAAGTTTCAACATCTTTGCAGCACTCCTATTGCAGCTGGAGGAGAGACTACAGTGCATCCTCCCACCCAGATGAGCTAGCTGCTCTCAAATCACTCACTGCCAACTCGAGACCAGAGTGTCTCAGTCTCCTTTAACTACATATTAGTTATAGCCTCCACTGTAGAAATATAATGAATTTGGCATGAAATGACAAAGCAGAGTTGTTTATCACTCTATGAACCCTGGAGGGCCAAATGGTTTTGACACTCAGGCAGTGAAGTGAATACAAATTGAGCCTTTGGGCTGCAGCAGTACCAGGGCTGCTGCTCCCTCTCAGCAACATATTCTTTGCCGGCTCCTTGCTTGCCAGCACACTGCAAAGCTCTTTCTACTCTCCATTTCAATGCAGTATGTGGGTTTCAGCTTTATGCTTGGCCTCTTCTCTGTCTCCTTCTATAAATCCTGGAAACAACAGCAGCAGCCTTTTGAATATTATGGCTAAAATTAATTAATTCTGTTCTTGAAAAATATTATGCACCACAAATAATTTAGCTGCAAATACATTTCCTTCTTTTTTGTTTTTTCTTTGTGCAAAACCAGAGTCTTTAATTTCCACTAAATCATGTTTCATAGAAAACCAAAGAAGCTGAATATCTGTTCTTTATCATGAGAATGGGGTGGGAAAGCTATAAAGTCCTGCACAGTCATTAAAATCAGCAAAGCAGTTCCTCTAGCAAATCTTGTTCCTTCATTTCTATTTTCTGTTATACTTGTGCTATTTGTTTATGCATTAGGGGATGTTGTTAAGAAAAAGGCAAGTGGTTTAATGGAGAGTTTTCAGATACTTCTCTTGTGTGGCTCAGGTCCCCCTGGGATCGATTTAATCCTAAAATGAAAGCAGTGCCATCTTAAGGTTCTCTAGCTCAGATAAACATCTTTAATCACTTTCATGATGAAATAAAAGGAGCTTGGGAATGTGAAACTTTAGTACACTTTGATTCCTGAAAGGAGAACTTAGGGACACGTTGCCGATACATATATAAACCATCTTGCTAACATTAGAGGAGGAAGGGTTTCCTATAAGGCTTTCAGGATGCTTTAACATAAGTAGCTCCTGTTATCGCAGCTAATATATTTTGGATTTGTGCCGCTCACTGGATGCTGAGAATGCAGCTGTACAACTTTAGCTTCACTCTGGAGCTGATACTGGTCACTATAGAATGTATTGTCGAGTACCAATCTGAAGACAAATTCTTAAGTTTGACTTAACTGGAGGCTTGCCAAGCAGAAGACTCAAGCCAGGGTCTGTTCTCCTCTCCATGTGCAGATGGGACTCCCACCGACAATAATGGAAAAAATAATAAATACTCTAACAAACTCATAATGAGGTAGGCTGGTAAGAGGCTTAATTATCCATGTTCATGCCAAGGAATGCCTATTCCAGCAGGTGCTCCTGGTAATAAGTAACCTGGAATGAACCATCACAGAGAGCAGGAAGGTTTCTTAACTTCTTATTTTTTTTAATGATAGCCATTTAATCCACCACTGGATTTAATTAGTAGACACAGGAAAAGAGAGCTGTACTGCTGCTCCACACCTTGTTTCTTCTACTTGCACACAAATGATGCTATTAATACTGTGAACCAGCATCCCAGTTTGCCTTCAGGGCTCTGAAGCACAGCTGAGAAGAGGCCCTGCCATGTATCTGCCATCCCCCTGTGTGAGCAGCCACCACTGGAACATCACAGCTCTTCCCTGCTCAGAAATAAAGGGAGGCTTGCTGCAAACACTTCTCAGTACACAACTTTGCGTAACGAGAAATAGAAGAGAATGTTTAATTGTGGATCTTTGCAGGGGAAGGAATTCAGAGTTCTGCAGGACTGTGACCAGGACCACTGACAGCATTTTTAGCGTGTGATGGGGATGGAGAATGGGATCCTAACCCTCTGCTATTCATTATTCTGATGTAAGTTCACTGACTTCCACAAAGGACATGGTGAAAATGTCTTTTCTTCTGTTAAGAGGAGCCAAAACCTGACTCTTTATCATGAAAGTAAGGTTGCATGGGTTGAACCAGGTCCCATCCCCTTTTGTTTCACGACTCGTTGTTGAAGAACAAACTTAATCCATTATTCTCATCCTGCGATAATATATAGCTGATTTTTTTTCAACATGCTGGAAAGAGAAATCATGTCCCTTCTCATACCTTCGGAAGATTTTGTGGTTTTGTTGTATCTGATTATTGCTGAATATCCAGCATTCTCATGAATTTTACTGGTCCTTTTCATTAAATTTATTTCTACTACATTATATGTACATGTCTGCAGCCAAGCATAAAAGTAGAACACAGCGTCAAGTAAAAAGTCTTACGAAGTTCACACTCAAGAAGTTTGCTTCCACCACTTCTTTAGTTTTTTTTGTTTCGGGTTTTTTGTTTGTGTGTTGGATTTTTGTTTTGTTTTGGTTTTTTAATACCTGCTACATTTTCAGGCACAAAAGAGAAATGTTATAATAGACTTATCGCACAGAGCATAACCACTTGCTACCTCAAACTATTTTTTAAGTTTTCCTTTTCCTTGTGAATTCATGTTGAAATCATTTCAGTGATTGAATCCTGATTGCTTCAGGACACAAGGGGAGATGTTACCCAGAGGGGAAAAAAAAAGGCAGTGTATTGTCTACAGCATGACATAGAAAATTAGACACATAGGTATCATTTACTTGTTTCCTTTATGGCCTCTAATCTCCTATTTGCATGGAGTATATCCATCACGCCCCCTCTCAGTATTTTCTGCAAGCTAAGGAAAACTTGGAACATTATAGCAGACCCAAATAAATAAACTGTTCTTCTAGCTTTGAGTCCAAAACCAGAAACCTGTCCTGGATACTCTAATGCTTATAGCTGTGTTTCCTATGTCTGCTCCTGCTAAACTACTTAACATTTTAGTTTAATGTATATTACTTATTAGAGTCAGCTGATAATACTACCTATCCTGATGGTTTAGTAGGCAATATTCCAAGTCTCTCCTTGAGATAAACTGTTCAGTCTTCAACCACATAGTTTATCCATGTCAGAAGCAGATTATTGTCTCATAAAACTGTTGAGATGGTGCTGTCAATACTTGCTATTATTTTAGACGCCAGAGCCATAATCTTCATTGTAAAGATTTAAGTCCTTTTTACATGCTTAAAGTTTTCAAACTGTGGGTTATATCCTGCCATTGATTTTTACGCAAAACTTCCAGCATTTTTTGCAGTAATTGGGTATTTCCTCTTGTGATTTCACACCATGGGATTGGAATGATGCAATCACATTCCTAATACAAATTTATGAACTTTGTATCATTGAATTGGTGTTATAAAACAAAATCATTTTCAGTCCAAAGGGCAAGTTTGTGTATATTTGACAGACCTGTGCATCATTCTGCAATCAACCATTTTTCTTAATATCAGCCAGCGAAACAAAGTTATATGTGAATGATGTTGCTATTATTGAACTGATAGTGAGCCCAAGCACTGTGTTGTTCCCTCCCTGAAAAAATCTGATATAGCAGTGGCGTTCCTGTTCAAACACAAATCAAAAAGACACAGACCCCACTTCAAAGGGAAATTGAAATGTCCAGATGAAAGTTGAGATGAAAGTCTAGATGGAAAGAAGAGTGTGCCCAGCTTTTGCTCAGCAGATAAGTGGGGAACCAGCTGCGTGTTTGAATTTTCCCGTCACAAAAATAAATCTTCATTCTTTTTGGGGAGGTGAGGGTCTGCGGACGAGCAGGTCTATCACCCCATCTATAAAAGGTTTCTGTTATTTCAGTGCTCAAAACAAAAGTTTATAAGAACTAAATCCCTTTTTTTTCCCCTTTATACCAAGTACCTATGCACTTTTATGTTTGTTTCCTGGTTCAGCAAGCAAAAATAAAGCAGACTTGTGGAATGGCAGATAATTAGACATGTAAAGAAGAAAGTTAATGGAAAATTAAGTGCTCACTTCAGAATCGACTGTGACTTGAAGTTGGCTGCTCCCTCAGGACAAAGGCTGGGGAGCACCTGACCTGGACCAGCATGATGGCACATGCATACAGTACAGACCTCCTCTCAGTGCTCCCCTGATTTTCCCACAGCCTTGGATCATGACCTCTGTGTTATTCTGCTGCTGATTGGCTTGAAACAAGGGGCCAAAAGAGTGTCCGAAGAGCATTGCAGAACAGAGGAGCCTTAATCCTTCTCACTTTGCTCTGAGATACCACCAGTAAGGAGAGGGAAGATCCCAAGGCTCTCTGAGAGTTATGTGCCACCAAATTGTCCCTCCCTAGTTAAGAGGGTTTGCCAAATGCTAAAACCAGAGAACCAAAAGTTACTGTGACATGTGGATGAGAAGCTGGACGTGAGCAGCAATCCTTTGCTCCCCCGAAAGATTTTGCCTTGATTTGTTCCTGTAGAACAGTCAGTTGGTGTAGCTTCTCTTAAATCCACAAAACAGTTTATCCCAGCAGAGAGACAGGCTGTGGCTCCTGTGCATGCCTCCTCAAGCAGGAACAGACTCCTCTGGAACACACAGAATTATGAAAGCCATGCTTAGCCACGCTCGTTGCAAAGGAGGTTCAAGACTTTCCAGATATGCCAAGCCTGAAAATGGGTCACCTCTTCCAAAGGAAAATGAAAGGGAAAAGTAAAAGCACAGCTGGGCTGAGCACTCAGCGTGAGCCATGGAGGCAGAGCCTTCCTGCTGCTGCCGCCACTGCCTCCTTCTGAGATGTTAGCAGGGTGCCAGGAGGTGCTCACTCCCTCTCTCTGCTCCTCATGTCAGTGGCTACTGCTCCTTCACACATCCTGAATCCTTTCTTGGCAGGGGCAGCAAGAGCAGAGCCCTCCGGCAAAGGTGAGGGAGGCAGTGGGACATGGGCTTATTTCCTCCTGCAACTGAGCAACTGCTTACTCTGGCTCTGTCTAGACCTGGCTTTGGTCTTACAACTGTAAACATATATTTTTCTAATGAACTCTGGTCAAAGCTTCTTCCCTCTAAAATCTCTTTAAATGCCACGTGGTTATTTCACAGGCCATGCATCACTCTACATCCTTTTCATGCACATCAAGCCAGGGCTCAATTTTTAAGATATCCTTCCTCAAAATAAATAAATATCAATGTCTCTGTCCCAGACCTCTGCACAGCACTCCTAGGCCTTGGATCTGTGCCTCTGGTCCCAGGCAGTCAGTGAAACAAATGGATTTAACCAAGAGCTCTTTAACAGAAGGGAGGGAAAGGGAGGGGACAATAACATCAGTTTGGGAAGCCTGGATACACCAGGGCAAACAGCCCTTGGGAAGCCTTAGCCAAGGCAAAGCTTCCCTGCTGCTGGGAGGCTCACAAAGGAAACCAGACCCCCAGTCTTTCATCCCACCACTTGCTGCCACAGATGATTCCCACCAGTGCAAGAGATGCTCTGCACTGAAGAGGAAGGTGTCTGGTTTCTGGAACTATCCAAAATTGAGGCATGCATTGTTCTGCTGCTGGGAAGGGATATTCCAACTGCTGTTTCTGCTAAATGAGCTTTTTGCCCATTACTAGTGATGTTTTTTCCTCTTGCTGAGCTTTCTGATGGCTCCTATCCCAGCTCTGCCTTTTGCTGCGTTTGTCATTAACTTCTCTCACTAGCTGTGGCCCCACAAGCTGCTTTAGATAACCAAGTTTGCTGCTGGTTTACCAGACAGTGTATTGGCTGCTGCACACCTCAGCCTCTGCCCTTTCAGAGTTTAAGTCTTCCAGCAAGACCTGCAACATTTCAACAGTTTTAGGAGATGTGGTGACATAATTAATTGAAATGGAACTTTTCCCTGCCTTGAAGAAAAGAAAGCAAATCCTATTCCTCTGCCCAACATTTCTTCTTCTGGTGCTGCTTGCTTTGGATGACCCTTTGCACTGGGGTAACACTAAACACAAATGTGCAGAGCTGCGGTGTTCAGGCGGAAACATCTGCAACTGAGGCAGGCTGGCGGGGCTCTAGCTGGATCAGGACAGCCAATTAAATGGATGGGAAGTCATCAGCATGGTGACAACTTAGCACAGAACTGGAGTGCTGAAAAAAATCTAAACCAAAATGAAAGTCAGAAGGTCAAAAATGAAAATGCTATGTCATTCCTCTGTAATCAGAAAAGATACATATAAATAAGAATATTTTCTTAATCAGAACTCCAGCTGATGCAAAAAAAAAAAAAAAAAGAAAAAAGTAATGTGATAAGAAGTTAATGCTGGAAAAATAATTAGCTTCAAGAATACATGAATGCTAAAATTCAGTATTTCAGCCTGCTGTCATTTAAATTTCACTGTATGTCAGGCATAGATAAACAGGGCCAGTTCCCTAAGCTCTGATTCTGGTTTCTTGGTATTAGACAATTTCCATTACAAATCACTCCCTACATTTTAGACTTGTGAACCATTTATTTTAATAATGGTGGAGAACAGATGCTATTGAGTTTTTCAGCTGTATAGGAAAATACAATGGTGATTACCAGAGTGAGGCTTGAATATATATTGTTTTATTCCTTTTACTAAAGAAAATTGTAGGGTCCATTTCAGTTTTTAGGTAGCTAAAAATTCAAAGTATCTAATTCAACTCTATCCAGTAGTTGAGGCAAACACATAGTCTTGAAGTTTATTTGAGATGGCTTGTTTTTGATCAAAGATGGGAGTGAATTTTGAGTTATGGAAGACAGAAGTCTCCCCTTCCTTTGACTCTCCTCGTGAAGTCAGTGATGTAGGATCACAACAGAAATAAAAGGGTTCTCTACCAAAAGACAGCAGATTTTTATAACCTTGCATTTTTTCACTTTGCTCCTTGTATTTCCAAATTCTCCAAGATAGCGAAGGTTATACTTGGGATTTAAGGTCAGAGGAGACAATGAAAATCAAATATGATGTCTTCAAATGCATGAACTAAAAGTATTGTGTGTGGTAGTAGGGGATGTGCGTTACTAGAGCCAAAAAAGCATGGGAATTAGGAGAATGTAGGCAGACACGGGCTGGATGGGCAAAGCTCTTTTATCTGCATGGGTTTCTCTCCTGCTTAAAGGAGACCTTGGACATTACACATATGCATATATGTATAACCAAATCAATTACACGTAAGTAAATTAATTAATGTATCGTGTCTATGGAGGGTAGAGAAAGAAACTAAGGAAGGTCTTGCATATACAAACCCCCATATTCTGCTTCTCTGCAGTTACCAGGCAGATGCTGATGATCTCTGTTAGTTTTTGAACAGACTGAGAAACACCCTTCGGCCTTTTGAGAAGGAATTTTGAGAGACAGGTTTTTCTTTTTGAAAAGCCTTAATGTTGTTTTTTGACTGGCAAGAGGCAGAGTGAATGAAAGGGCCAAAAATACTTGCTCCTGAAGTGATCCATTTAGTTCAATTCCAAGCTCCTCTATCCCTTTAGTGAACTGTTGTCTAAAAAGGCATCTTTCAGCTGCTGAAAATGTGCTGCTCTGTCAGTTATCAGGCTTAAATGCATATTTTTGTCTCCAGCAAATTCTACTCTAAACTTCTTTACCTCTTCCTTAATGGCTTCCTAATGTATCTTAGTGAAAGATGGATGTCCCCTACTCTCTTTTAAACACTTCATTCCTTAGATATTTTATCTTGACAGTTCTGCCTTCCACAGCTGACAGTCTCCCAAACACAGAAGCACATTTTTGTCTCCTGTTGGCCTACCATGACTAAATGTTATCATGGCAATTTTATATTTGAGGTTATCATTGTGCAGCTCTGGAACTGCTGCTTGTCAGCTTCTTCCATAGAGCAAAAGGATAGCAGTAGAATGGAGAGATTTCTAAAGCTGTAGCACAGAAACTTAGAGCATGTAAGTCAGTATCAAATTGTCATACCTGATGACAACTCGATACAAGCTTAAGGAAGTGCAAAGGTCCCAAAAAGAACATATACAACTTTTATATACAGTGATTCCACTGAAAAAAAAAACATCAAAAAACATACAAACAAAAAACACAACCCTCTTTATGTACTTGCAGATATGTAAGAAACCTATTTCCCCTCTGAAGCAATATGAAAAAATCCACCCAGCTAAAAGAAATAAGAAATATATTTTTGAACCTATGTTTCTGTAGGTATGAGTTTCAGAAATTTATATATTAATATCTCATATATATAAATTGAATATATATATAATATTGTATATATTTACTTATATAACCTTAAATTGTGAGCTTTAATTACGCAAGGCACAGGTGTTTTAAGCATTATTTAAAAACAGCCGTGGCACAGACTTAAAATCAGGTACAAAGATCAGGTTAAAACTATTCCTGCTTTTGCAATAGTTAGCATCTTCACTGAAGAGCATGACTGCAAACGACAGGGTCCAGTTTCACATGCTCTCACACTGAGCATACCATTGAGGACCAGGCTGCAGACCCTCCTTTGTATTGCAGGGAAATTCGAAAGCAAGCTGATCAAGGGTGTTTTAAAGAGCCAGGACTACAAGATGCTTGCAGAGAAACACCTCCCCCAGCTTGACAGAAAAAGGAATTCAGCAGCCTGAAGATGGGGAACAGATCAATTGCCAGAAATTAGGCTGCCAACTTGCTTCCCCATGTTCTTTCTCATTATTGCTCAAATAACCGTTTGTACTCACACCACATGCTTGTTAATCAAGGCCAATTAGTCTGTCTTGCTCAGAAAATTTCCAACCTGCAAGACAAACAGTTCAAATAGCACAGAGGTCAAGCAAAGCAGGAACAGCGGTGACAGTTTCATGTGTGTTCAGGCAAATAGAAAGCAGACATGGCAAGGGCACGCGTGTACAGTTCCCATGTATATTGCCTTGTGTATTTACCCCAGGAAAACGAGTTTCACTTGCTCTGGTCAGGCAGGGAGTCCAGACAGCAATTCAGTCACTTCAGGTGTTTGCATGTTGATTTAGACAAACATCCTATGCCCATTTCCTAATCTAAGTTGCAAAAAAATGTCAAGGTAATAATGCTTAAAGGTAATAATACCAAACAAGGTCTGCAGGGGTACTTTCTCACTTGGGTTTGCTGAGCCGGGTCAGCCCAGCCACTGCAGCCAGCTGTCCATCTGCATTCTGCCTGTGGATTTCTCTCTTCCCCCTCTTTCCAATCCCATGGCAAGTATCCAACAACCTGACAGCTTTAAATCTTCTCCTGCATATGTCAAAGCAGGTTGAGGAGCCAGTGGGCTTTTTGTACTGCTCACGTTTTCTCAATTTTGTTTTTAAGTGACATGTTAACAGAAATTGATGAGACCAGGCAGTATTGCTTTGTAGATCCATCATGGCAAAAGGTGGCAAGGAAACAAACCAAGAATCCCCAACATCTAACAAGAGAGAAAGGCAGTCTGAGTTGTGCAAAGATCTGCACCGTGTCCCAGAAGTTCCTATTTCCTAAACACTCTATCTTTCTGGAGAGATAGATATAAGGAAGGCTGGGGTTTTACTACAGAGTTTCTTATTTATAACTTGTTACAAGTCTGTGGCACTGACAAGTTTCTGGTGGTGAGAGCTTTGCAAACACAGACATAAAACACATAATTATTCCTGCTTTTATTTGAAATTGCCAATAATAAGAGTAATTTTCCCAGAGTTTGTCTATGAGTTTCAATTTCAGTCATGATATATTTGTGCTTGAAAATTACTTTTGGCTGATAAAAGGATGTTAATACCTTGTTGTATCATGCTGTGCATTTTCTATAACATTAAATCAATAGAGCCATACATGACAATCTCAGTTAATACCAATATAACTCAGAGGTACTTAGTAATTTCTTTCTGTAGATGTAAGCTCATTAATGCACCTCTGTTTTGGCCTAAGGCTCTCTCCCTTGCTTCACAGAGAGATTGAATTCAGTGTTTATGTCTGTGTACTCTCATACAATTATTTTCAGCACAAAAAAAAAAATTATTTCCTGAACAGACCAGGACCACCCAAAGCAATTTCATTCAAGAATGGGGCTGTCTTCAAAGATAGGTGCCCTCTCAAGATAAAAGGTCAGCGTGTTAACTCACCACAGCCCAGATCACAAATCTTTAGTCTTCTAGAAATGAAAGGCATTTTTAAGAAGACCTCCTGTGCCTGAAGTTGTTTGCATTTTTGTCCAACAGGGTTGTTTGGACTGGGTTGTCAGAGACTTTCTGATCACGCAGACCACAAAACAAAGTTGTGTGGCCCTGTTGTTTGCCGAGGCTGCTGGGGCTGTGCTCCTGCTCTGCTTCACAGCTGGGCTCTGCACATCAGGCATGGTGCTCCCAGGGGGGCACAGGTGCCTGGGTGATTTGTCACCCACACCCCACTCAGCTAGGGCACTCATGGCCCCACTGGCAGTGCATGGTGGCATGAGGAGTGAGGGGCAGCCTGGGAGGCATCACAGGGGACCACCACCCAGGGGTGCCTGTGGGCAGCTGCAGCAAAGCCACCTCAGCAGGAGGGGAGGAGGCTCTGGGCTGCATGTCGCTGTCCCCACTCTGTCCTTGTCAGGGTGCCCCAGAGAAATGGCCACATGTGAGAGGTGCTTCCCATGCTGCAAGGCATGGCCTGGGAGCAAAAAGCCTCTCCTCCATCCTGTCCCTGCACCACCCAAGCTCTGGGCCAAGAGGAGAGCAGAGGCAAAACAGAGCGGACGAGAGGAATAAAAGTATTGTGTCTATGTAACACTGATTTTTCTGTTTGCTCAAGGAAAAAGAATGTATATTCAAAACTGGCTGGGAAAGGTAATGGGCCCACCACATATGCACATACAGACATGTTTGCACAAACTAGTATTTATGAATGGACTAACCCTGGGGAGGCTGGTGGTGAAGTGACTTTGCTGTCTCATTATGGGTGCAAACGGAAGAATTTGCATATTAGATCCTGAAATATATCTCGTATAGCATAGATATGCATGGGTATAATACCTGTTAGAGATAAAAATAGAGTCCATACGTTGCAAGAAGTAAATAATCCTTTCCAAAATGCAACAATATATATTAATGTAAAACATGAAGCTCAAGCGCTCATTGAAGATGACTTTTAGAAGATTTATATTAAGCTGCTTTTTTCTTTTTTTCCTCACCAATCTCTTTCAATTTCATAGCATTGAATCTTAGATTACAATGTGCATTGCAGCATTCCTGTGTTTTTACTCTATTTCCCTTTGGAGGGGGGGGGCGGTGTAGGATTCC
>JAOEGS010015372.1:0-19130 GCA_025447755.1 Corythornis vintsioides | reverse complement strand
CTGCTCTGGAGACATTCCAGACCCACCTGGATCTGTTCCTGGGTGACTTGGTCTAGGTGCCCCTGCTCTGGCAGGGGCTGGACTAGATGATCTTCTAGGTCCCTTCCAACCCCTGACACTCTGTGAATCTGTGAAGACCAAGCTTGAGGCCTGATGGTGTCTCCATCCTGTGCAGTAGCTTCCACAACAGCAACTGTCTTTGTGCCCAAGTGGTACCAGCTGCCATGTCTGGATCTGTGGGGGTGCCAGGAGATCTTTTGAAGACAAGGATGCTGCTGCCAGGTGGATCTGGGAGTGGGAGAGTGCTGGGGCAGTGCTGCCATCCCCTTCTCTGTGCAGGTGAAGGCTGCTGGTGTGCTCTGCCGGGCCAGCAAGAACGACTGTGACCTGCCCGAGCACTGCAGTGGCCTCAGCGCCGAGTGCCCGGAGGATGTGTACCAGGAGAACGGCATCTCCTGCCAGAATGGCAACGGCTACTGCTACAACGGGGCCTGCCCCTCACATGGCGAGCAGTGCCGTGCACTCTGGGGCACAGGTAGCACCTCCCCACCCTGCCTGCCCTTCTCGCCCCACATGCTGGCTGAGGCCAGGGCAGAGTTCAGCTGCAGCCCCTTCCTGCACCCCTAGCTGGGATGCTGTGGCAGCTGACCTTAAAGCGTGACCGCTGATGCCAGTGTTGCCAGCCTGTTGCGGGCCCTGGCTCCACATGACCCTTTCTTTCCATGTGTCCTGCAGAGGCCCAGGTGGCTCCCGATGTCTGCTTTAAGCACAACAGTGAGCAACACCTTCACCTCCACTGCCTCACCAAGTATGGCAAGCGGCCCTGCAGCCCCAAGTAAGGAGTCAGGGAGGGTTGGGGGGCAGCTGGTGTCCGTGTCTGATGACACCACGGGGCCAAGAGATGCTTCCCAGCCCCATGCCACCCTCATCACTTGTCCTCATGGCTGCTTCTCCTGTAGGGATGTGAAATGTGGCACGCTGCTGTGTCTGAGTGATAACACCAGCCCTGTCCTTGGTGGTGGCTCCTACTCCCTCTTCTTCGGACGCTTCAAATGCAAGGCGGTCATTGCCAGCAGTGATGCCAACGAGGTGGTGGCCAAGCTCAGGCTGGTGCCCACTGGTGCCAAATGTGGAGAGGAGATGGTGAGCTTGCTGGATGCCATGCTGGGGTGGTGGCAGGGGTTGACTGCTGGCTGTGGGGACCCAGGACGGCCTCAAAGCCCCCCCCACCTTGCCCTCAGGTTTGCTATGCTGGGCGCTGCCAGAACCTCCTGATCTACGGCAACAAGAACTGCTCAGCCAAGTGCAACAATCATGGGGTATGCTGTGAGATCGTCCTCTCCAGGCAGCAGTGCTGACCCCTGTGGTGTGTACACCACCCTGACACTTTCCTCCTTCTGCCCAGGTGTGCAACCACAAGCGGGAGTGTCACTGTGAGCCAGGGTGGGCAGCGCCCTACTGTGAGCAGAAGATTTCAGAGATTGTGACAGGTATGGCACCCACTCTGCATGGCCAGCAACAGCTCCACCAGCCCGAAGCATACCCAGGGGAGGATGCCTGGGGAAGGGGTTGGCACCCTGCTGTGGTGCCACTAGCTACTGCCCCATCCCCGTGGGGTGTCCCTGGCATCGGGGTGCTCGTCCTGATGCCAATTGGGTCTCCACAGGGAGCAGCAGCGTGGTGGTGGCGCCCGTGCTGGCCGTGCTGGCTCTCTTTGGCATCCTGCTTGGCAGTGGCATTGTGCTCCTCAGAGGCTGGAGGACGAAGCACTTCCAGAAAGGGTAATTTCCCCACCTCACCCTGTCCCACAGCAGGGCTGGGCCACGGCCGCACAGGCTGAGCTCAGGGGGTTGCCCACAGCAGCTCCATGCCGTCTCTGTGCCCCACAGGAGGACTGCCAGCAGGCCTGCTGCTGGCCTTGCCAACCCCCTCTTCCAGGAGGGTGGCCGGGCACGTCCCCACCGCCAGCGGCTGACCCGCCTTGACATTGGTCACCCCAACCTGCTCAGCAGCACGGCAGCCCCACGGGACACCCGGCCCCTCGGGCTCCGTCGCCCAGAGCCACAGGTAAGGGTTCCAGGTCGTGCCCCAGCTCAGGGCAGCCTGTGCCCACCGGTGAGTCACTCACCCCGGCTTCTGCTGACCTTGCAGCCACCAGCAACAGATCCTCAGGTGACAGCTCCAGCCAGTCCAGCACAGCTCCTGCAGGTAACCACCCCTCCAAAAGCCACCACTGCCTCATGGAGGGGTGGCTTGTCTCCTTCCCGTGGCCAGGGGCCTCACTCAGACCACCCCCGGCCTCTCCTGGCCTGACAAGAAGTGAAGTCTGAGAGGGGATCTCATGCTCATCAATAGCTAAAGGGTGGGGGGTCAAGAGGATGGTGCCAGTCTCTCTTCAGTGGTGCCCAGCAACAGGACAGAGGGCGATGCGCACAAACTGGAACCCAGTTGGTTCCATCTAAACAGCAACTTTTTCCCTGTGAGGGTGCCAGAGCCTGGCCCAGGCTCCCCAGAGTGGCTGTGGAGTCTCCTCTGGAGAGACACCAAACCTGCCTGGCTAGTGCAAACCTGGGCACCTGATCTGGGTGGCCTTGCTAGAGTGGGGGGTGGGTGGACCAGATGATCTCCAGAGGTCCCTTCCAACCCAGTTGGATCACATCATGATCTGCATGATTCTGTGTGATCAGTCCCAGAGAGGTGGGGAGTATCTGTAGGGTGGGCACAAGCAGCTGAAAATTGGAGGAGGGGTTGGGGGTGGGGGATAGCCCTTCCTCTGCCCCCTACTGCCCTCAGGTCCCTCTTTGGTGTCCAGATGAGGAACTTGGTCTCTCCTCTCCTCCCAGCAGGTGGAGAAGCCAAGGCCACCCAGCAAACCTCTCCCAGCACTGAAGATGAAGGCACCAGGCTGTGTTGAGGGGCCACCAGGACTGACCTGCCCTTGCTCCCCACCAAAACTTCCCTCAGTCTACCAGCAGGCTCCTCCCCAAAAGGTGGCCCTGAAGCCACTGCTGGCCAGGAGGTGACCAAGGTGCCATCTGCCACCACCACCACAGAGTTGCCACTTGGGTGGCACAGCCGGGGAGCCACCATCTTGCTTCCACCCTTACTTGAATTGCTCACCAGACCCTCCCCCAGGGGGGCACCAGCGTTTACAGATATTTGAGTTGTGCCTTAATACTTTTTGTAGCCTCAGGGCTGGCCTAGGGAGATCCACCAGCTGCACCTTTGTGAGGAGACCAGCAGTAGGGATGATGCCAGCTCTGGTTTTGAGGCGAGCCTCAAGATGGTCCAAACTCCTACACACTGGGAGCTGGTGCCTTCTTTCCTGACAACCTGAATGTGTCCTGCTCCTTCCCTGCTGAGGAGGGCCCTGCAGGGAGCTCCTGGGATCCCCCACCAGGCCTGCCAGGGCAGGAGGAAGACTGCATCACAGACCCAGGCCCTGGGGTTGGGGACATTTATGCAGGAGTCTCACCAGGGGCTTTGGCAGGTCCAAGCCAGGGGCTTTGTTTTGCAGAGGGGCTTTTCTCTCTAAGTTATCACTTGAGATACCAGTCTCCTGAAAAGGGATTTCCTTTTTCCTGCAGCCATTAACTTATGACCCTTCTGTGACCGTTTTGAGCCATCTATTGGGAAACCAGGACTCCCCTTTTTTTTATATAATTTCAATTGAAGGCTTTTATACCAATAAAGACTGAAAGCAGTGGTGTCTCTGTGTGTGTCTCAGGCAGGGAGCTGCCTGGGGCTCGGGGTGGATCGGGCATGGATGGAGCCACTGGAGAGAAGAGCTTCAGTTAATCTGTGCCCAAGGGCAGTGCTTCACACCAGGCATGCAGAGCAAAACTGTCACAGGGGCTGCAGGATCTTGCAGCAAGCCCAGGGACCTGGCTGTGGTCCCCCAGGACACTGCTCACACTTTGTGGCCATGCCTGCTTGGGAAATGCTCCTGCAGTGGCTGCACGTGAGCAACAGAACCAGAGCCAGAATGTATGTGCCACCTTTGCTGCTCAGCTCCAAGCCCTGGTGGTTTTCTTCCAGCCCAGGTTGTTCCCAGTGCTCCTGGTGTGTTGTCTGTTCCCTGCAGCTGGGAACAGGCAGCTAGATGCAGTTCGAACTGGAGGGCAGGAGGCAGGGATGTCCCCCCTCTCTGTGCCTGAAATGACACATAAAAGCCACCAAGGAAATGGTACCAAAATAATTTTATTCTGCTTTATCAAAAGAACACTGCATGTAAACTTGAACATATGTATCATGTTTCCCTAAAGAAGGTATGGATTCAGTGGCAGACCCCTTTAGTCTGGCAGGCCTTCTGAACAGCCCTGTTCAATCCCATGTTCCTGGCTGCACTCGTGTTTCTGCTCCCCAGCTTCCAGCTCCTCAAAAATCCCTCCTGGAGGCAGTACAGCCCTGGTAATTCCCTCCTCTCGCACCCCTCCCGAGGCTTCTGAAGTGATAGCTGGGGAAGCAGAGAGGGATGGAGGAGACTGTTGCAGAAGGCACCGAGCATCACACACCTGTTCTTGCAGGACTTGAAACCCCCTCAAGCATCCTGCAGTGTCCTTCAGACCATGCAGACAGGCTGATGCAAAGCCAGCCAGAGCAGGATTGCATTCTGCCAGTGACAGAAGCACTGGCAAAGCCACCTGGGCACCTACAGGGCAGCCCAGCAAGGCTCAGATCCAAAGGGAAGCAGCCCTTCCCCCATGGGCCTGGAAGGCTCTCCTGCTGTCCACACAGGGCTCTGATCCCCTGCAGGAGAGCTGGGAGTTGCCTGGTTATTGCTTCCCTCGTGCCCTTGCCAGCCTGAAACCCAGTGTCAAAGAGATGTGACTCCACTGGTCCCTTGAAATCCTTCTCAGAAAAGAAATGGGACCTTGCAAGTCAAATGGGACTTCCAGGAGACATTCAAAGACCACAGCTGTGAAATCTGCTGCCATCTCCTCTCTGCCCTGCTATCCATCCCCTAGGGAGACACTGCATGAGCTAATGCAGTCCCTGCCAGCTCCTCTCCTGCCATCAGCCATGGGCTTCAGCTCTGCCCTACCTGCTGTCTGAGCTGCCTTCTAGCATGACATGCAGATATCCTTCCTGCTCCCCTGCCCACCAGCACCCTTCAAAGTCTGCTCTGTCCCAGGAGGCCACTATTTGCTCAAGACTTCAGCAGGTGAGAGCATAAGTGGTGACAGCAGCACCCTTCCTCTCATCCTCAAGGCATAAGGAATCACATTCACTTAACTTCCCTGGAAGCTGGAACAGTGCTCAGCACCTTCAACTGGCCTCTCCCTGGGGCAGGGTCCTGGTCACTGGCTCCTGCCATGGATGGGTTTGAAAAGGAGCTGGCATCTTGGAGCAGAGCACCAAGTCCCACAGTCTTGAAGCAAAATCCCACAGTCATGTATCACCAGCAGCAGGAGAGGCTGGGTCAATGTAGAAAGGGCAGGAGCTGAGTCAGTGTAAGGCACTGTTCCTTCAGGAGAGACACTGCCATCCTCTGAGCCAAGCCACACAGGATAGCAAAACAGCCCTGGAAAGCCTGGGCCCATACAACTCACTTGGGAAACCATCACCAGAGGTGAAGTTCAGGCTGTTTTGGGTTGAATGTTTCACCCAAGGCAAAAGCTTCTCTCCTTGCCCTGAGGTTAGATGGTGCTGGGGCAGAAGATTTCAATGCCAGGCCTGACCAGCTTGTCACCACCAAGTGGCTGGGCACTGCAGAGGGCTGTACCCAAGAGGACAGGAAAGCAGGATGAACATACAGATAGCCCAGGCTGGTGCCAGGAGAGGCAGCCTCTGAAGTCATGGTGGGTTCAGAGGCAGGCAGTGCTGCAGTGCTATAAGCTGTGGAACAGTGTTCCAGCTCAAGCTCTTGCCAGTTGCTTCCCTAGTCAACGCATTCCAGAACTGTCACATAAGACAAGGAGAAGCAGGTCCTAGAAACAAGCATGTCCTCCCAGGCAACATGGGAGGACAGAGGATAAGAGGAAAGCAGATCATATCAGGAGACCCCCCCCCCCCATTCAAGCACATCTCTCTTGCTCACCCTACAGTGGCACGTGGAAAGCAGGGTTTGCATGTATGACAACATACAGCAGGAGAAAAGATCATCCTGGAAGCACTGCTCATGCATCACAGCAAAGCCTAGCCAGTGGTGAAAGGACCAACAACTGACTCCCCACCACAGCTGTTTAAGGACACACAAGGCAGGTCTCAACTCTCAGAGCAGGGGATTTTGCACTGGGGAGCAGTGATGCAGCACCTGCTTTGCAGCTGAGGTGTCAAACATCTGATATGCTACAGACTGGGGTCCCTTCATTCTTCTCTTTCCCTTCACTTGGCCAGCAAGGCAGAGTAGTGGGAATTCAGCCCCCTTTCGCCGGTGAAAAAACCTAGTTGGGAGCAAAGATTTCCCAGCTCTGTTCCCAACCAAGCACTGGGAGGTGCTCCATGCACTCTGAAGTCTGGTTTAAGGTTCAAGGGGAGCCCCAGGCACCCAGCTGAAATGTACTGCAGTCAGTCACAGGCAGCCAGCAGGATGCTCTTGCTTGGAGAAGGAAGGTTACAGAAGACCATTGGAGACTGCTTGCTCCCAGCTGTTACCTAGTGCCACTGACTATGGGAAAGAAGATTATGGCTATGCAGATCTTACTCAAATAACCTATTCCACACCACATCACTCCTCACCAGGCAGGAACACTCAGCCTCCGCTGGTCTAGGACAGTTCACTCCACTGGGTCCTTGAGGAGAGTTTGATAGTGTCAGCAGGAACCTGCCTCTAAGTCCACAAGGCAAAGCTTGACCTGCAGGATGAAGGAAACCTCTTCGCTCAGCCTCATCAAGGAGCAGTGACCAGCATGTGGCAGCAAAGTACTCACAGTGACATCTCCTCCCTGCAGGGTAATGCTTGCTAAATAATTGCACCTACTGCAGAAGGCTTTCCTGGTGGCTGTCTTTTAATATTCCAGTGTTAGTACAGGATTATCCCTCATTTGGAAGCACCAATTGAACAGGGGGAGAAATGGAGGAGGCAGAGCACTGGCAATGTGTTGCTAGAAGAAAATCAACCCAACTGCCACCTACACACAAGATGTCCAGGTAAGCACTGCATCCTCCCCACCAGCACAGGGCAGCATCCCCATTCAGAGCTGGGCTAGCTGTTGAGCTGTCAGTTGTCTTTCCACCTCTGTCAGCCCATGCTTTCCTTTGCTCTGAGGTGGTGTTCTCCAGAGGTGTCCTGTGAAGGCAAGCTGGTTTCTTGGACAGTCCTCAGACTGGCTTGCTGGAAGGCACAGGAATCCAGAAACACGTTGGGGATACGGTCACCAAAATAAAGCTTGCTGTTTGCAGCTATTGCTTGGTATTTCATTAGTTCCAAGTACTCAGGGGTGAGTTTCAGCTACAAAATGAGAAACCAGAGACTGTAAGAGACAAATTCTAGGCCTTACATGATTAGATTTCACCTCAGGCAGCTGTTTCTTGGGATGTGGGCTGTTAAAGTGTTTTTCCAGTGCCTGAACTTCTCCAGTGCAGGGGAAAAGAGTAAGCAAGTCCTCTTCTGACCAGGTTTCAAATACTCACCTTGTTGGAATCAGCCAGCTTCTTAGCAGTGTAGTACTCAGCATCAGCCTTTGCCTTCTCTCTTGCCAGGAATGCAGCATCTACCGCAACAGAGGATGGACAGGAAAAGATGCATTAGGGGGTGAATGTCTCCATCACACTGAGCACCTGAGCCTTTGACCCACGGGTACAAGCTGAGCCAAGTGTGCTGTGACCCAGCCTGGCTGGCCACATACCTGCCCTGCTGGCTTCTCAGGAGAGGGACCTGCAAACGGGAGGAAGATGGCAGTGCATAACCTTGTGCCACTGCACCTTTGATTACTGCTGCAGGATGGTGATGCCTGTGAGCCCAGTTCTGAGGTTCCACTACCTGCCACCACCCTTAGCTGGAAGGTGCCCTCAGGAGCATGGTTACCTTCAATCTCAGAAATGCGTTTCTCTGTCTCCTTCTCCATAATTTTCTGCTGATAGTGAATCCTGGCCACCTGAGCAGCCTTCTCTGCCTCTGCAATCACAACAGGTTCAGCTCAGACATCTGCTTCTCAGAGCTGGAGCATCAGCACCCCAACCCCAGCACCTGGCTGCAGTGTCTGCCTTGCAAAATATCTGCTGCCTCCCTTTCTGCTTATCTGCTACAGCCCCAGTTTGTGAGTCAAGCAATTCAGTTACAGAAAGAAAACAGTGCTGAGGTGTCCAGAGTTGCACTGACATCCCTTTTACAAGTGATCCCTGGTGTAGGAACATTGAGTTTCAAGCTCAAGGAGTTGTTCTGGCAGAGCTGTTACCTCTCCACCTGCTGGGGCAGGAGCCCCACTGTAGTGCAGGACAGAGGTGTTGGCTGCTCTGCTGCTGTGGGAAGGGAGGTGGAATGTAGACAAAGCAGCACAACCAGTATTTTCTAGATGACTGCTGGTGCAGCCTGGCTATGCCCCTTGGAAGGAAGACATCCCACCCCAGCTTCCTGGGGGGTGTAGGAATGGAAATTCAGTCTCTCCTCTGTCTGCTAGTGAAATAGTGATGGATTTGCCAGTTCTGGGATAACAGTTGGACATTTAGAGGTCTTTTCCTACCTAAACCATTCCACGATGGTACTGCCAACTGGTGACATACCAATGAGAGCTTTCTTCCGGTCTGTCTCTGCCTCCTTCTCCACCACCTTCTGCTTCTGGGCTGCAATCAGCAGCTTGGTCTTCTCAGCCTCCCTGAAGGGTAAGAAATGGTATCAGAGGGGAGGAGCAGCTCTGCAAACCAGGGCATGAGAGGCCAGGGGGACAAGAAGCCAAGCAGTTGCCAGAATCATGTTCTCCCTCACACTAGTTCTTCAGCTGCACAAGCTTAAGCCAGCAAGTAAAGGAAGGGATTATTCCCTCTGTGTGTGGCCCTGTGAGGCCACAACTGGAGGCATCATACAGTGTAAGGCCCTCAGGATGAGGAAGGAGTCCAGTGCAGGGCTGCTGCAGACATGGGGAGGAGGCCACAGCATACAACACAGCAAAGCTGCAGGAGCTGGGCTTTCTCAAATGGAGATAAGGATTCATAGATATTAGGGGTTGGAAGGGACCTAGAAGATCATCTAGTGCAACCAAGGGTGATCCAATGGCCTCCCCCACTATCCCAAGGGGTCCTGGTGATGCTGGGGCCAGACTCTGCTCAGAGGGGCACAGCAAGAGGCACCATGACAGATGCAGTACAGGAAACCCTGGCTGGCCCCAAGGAAACAGCCCAACAGTGTGACTAAGGCATCCCTGGGATGGGGCCCCGAGCAGTGGAGGTTCCCTGTGTGCAAGGAAGCCCTGACTCACCAGAGTCACCTGCTGCAGCTGTGGCACTGGCCCTGCTTTGGGATCAGGCTTAAACCTGTGCTGGAACCCCAAGAGCCATTGATACCATTTTATGCAGTTACTCACATCAGCTCAAAATTTCTTCGGATGGCTTCTGGGATTTTGGGTTTTGTAACACGCACAGCCTGCAAACAAAAGCAAACCAAACCAAATCAGCACACTTAGAATCAGAATCACAGAATTGTTAGGGCTGGAAGGGACCTCCAAAGGGCATCTTGTGCAGCCCCCCTGCAGGGAGCAGGGACTTTATATAGAATATTTTAATGTGAGATGAATGACTAAAGAATGTCTTACCCAAACCAGCTGTAGTGCTGTGGTCATCCCCACAATGATCCAAGACCACACATGATGGTTTCCAATCCTCTTTTATAACACAGCAACTCTCACAGAGGTGCCTTGCATTTCTATTTTCTGTCTTTGGCACCATCTAAGTGATCAAGTCAGGCATGTGGCTGCTAAAGAGTCTCACCACCTTTGTTAGAAGCATCTTAGTTTTCCACCCCAAAGAGCCTTCAAACATCCCCAGGCAACACTCAGCAAAGGACTGCTCAAGAAAGGGGTTCACAAACCCAATGAAATTAAACTGGCCCTGAGAAAAAGCTTTTCTCTGCCTTTTTAATAGCCCTCTTTCTATATTGAAAGGCCAAATCTGTCAAATCAGAGCAAGCACAAATAAGCAGCAAAGTGAAACAGCATTTATTGGAGCCTCACACGTGCTGTCACAGGTAGGTTTTCCCTCCTCACATGCAACCAGCAGGTCTAGCTAAATGTGGCAACAAGAATGGCCTGGCAGATTTGGTCTCACTCTTCTCTTCAGTGGAAATCTCCAGAGATCTTAGCCTGAGGTATACTTTTTACCTGTTGGTAGCCCTGGATTTCTCCGGTATGTCAGTCACATAGCTTTAATCATAGTAAACATGATTTTCTAATGTGAAGTTTAAGCAGAAAATCACAATATTACATCTTTCTCCATCTCTGGCACAAGCACAGCAAAGATGAAGCTCTCTTTTCTCTTTCTTGTAGGAACTGCACTTGTAGGAACTGCACTGGCACACTGGAGCATCCAGCTCTACAGGGGTGCCAAAGGTAAAGAAAACCTTTTTTTTTTTGTTCTTTGAAAATTAAATCCAACATCTGCAGCTCTGTGGCCTAAAAGGTCCTTTCCTCTATCCTGCATGTCTTCCTCTAACAAAACCAGCATTTAAAAGCTGTGATCTGGACAGTCTTCAACCAATAAACCTCAAATAAAGGCTCAACTATTTCACATGATGTAGAAAACAGAAGGAGGAATCCTCATCCATCTAGCAAAAGGTGTGCAAATTAGAGGTGCAAAAAAGAATCATCTTTGTTGGGGAATGAACCTACCTGGATAGTGAGACCTGGTGCCATGGCATTGAGATCTTTCTGCAGGGCCAGCTTCAGATTCTCATCTATCTGATCTGTGTTTGGAGAACAAGAAAGAGACACCACTTAGCTTATCATCTTCTCTCTTACAGCTTATGTAGCAGAGAGTCAGCTGGTATCCAAGAGCAGTCATCTCTAAGGTGCAAGATAAAGATGCTTTTTAAGACCATTCAGTAGATTGTTTCCATTCCTATGCCCCCTGGAAAATGTTCCTGAAAGGACAGCCCCATGCTAGTGTCTCTAGAAAGGTTCTTTCCCTTGAGGGTGGTGGATCAGTGGAACAGGCTCCCCAGAGGTGGTTGAGGCCCCATCCCTGGAGCTATTCCAGGTGAGGTTGGCCAGGGCTCTGAGCAGCCTGGTCTAGTTGAGAGTGTCCCTGCTCCCTGCACTAGATGCCCTTTGGAGGCCCCTTCCAGCCCTAAACATTCTATGGTTCTATAGGTATTGATGAACTCATGGTATCTATGCTAAGGGCAGACAGCTTTCAATGTCTCAGTAAGAAAATGCACCTAGAGCCTGTGGGGGAAGCCAACCCCTTCCAGCTGGAACCACACCAGCCCTGCTGCCAGCAGCAAGCTCTGCCTTAAGGCTCTAGTGCCCTGCAGGATCCAGTACTTGCTACTCAGAAAGTGCATTTTGGTCACTTCCAAGCTCCACAAAGATCCTTCCACAGAGACTGCCAGTTATGAATGGATGAAGAGGCACCTACTACCAGCAAACTCCTCTCTGGCCACTTCACAGTACAGCATTCAAATATTAAGTGCAGCAGAACATGAAACTTGTCACCTCCCAAAGCACTGCCACCCTCTTGTGAAAAAACTAGAGCACTGCAGTGAACTGGGAGCCTCTCCCTCACAGCTCTTGTTTGCTAAAAACAGACAGAAAGAAGCTTCTGAAGTCAAAAAGGAAATCCAGCAACAGAAAGGGGGCCTAAAAGCGGCAGACAAGACAAAACCATCATCGTGGTGAAAGCAACAGGCACAACTGCATGCACACGAGCAGAGTGGCTGCTTTGTGCCCCCAGAATTCAGTCTGAAGTGGAAACAAAATTCCCAAACACAGCTATGGAAAGGCAAAGGAATGGGAAAGCATTACAGACTGAAGTTACACAGCAAGTGGCCTATGGATATATAATGATATAAAGGATATATAAGGATATAACGATATATAAGGAGCTTGATTCTTGACTGCAACTCCAGCACCGTGTCTGTTTGCTCCCAGCAGCCTGCTGGGACACACTCCACAGCCCCTGGTGGGTGCATCCAGCTCCAATCCACTTACCAAACAGCTCGATGTACACCTCCTGCAGGGTGTGGGCACTGCAGAACTGATTCAGCTCGTGATGGATTTTATTGAAGATCAAGGTCTTATCATAGTCTGCAGTGTAGTTTCTCACAATGTCATACACTGTGGAAGCAGGAGAGTTAGAACAGGTCACCACGGACAGGTAGTGCTGTCTGCAGTGCCACAACCACAAAGTCACAGCACAGGGTGTTGGGAAAGGAGTGCAGCACTGAGCAAGCTGGGTGGGGATCTCCATCCTCAGGAGTTTTCAGGACTTGGCTGAACACAGAGACAGTGGAAACCTGCTGTGAGCAGGAGGGAGGTCAGAGGAGAAACCTGCAGGGTTCCCCTCTCCCAGTGCTGCTGGGACTGTGACTAGAGCAATGGATTCACAGCAAGGTGTACCACACAGCCCTGTTTTATCATGTGTGTAAACACAACAGTAAAGCCTGTCCATAACCTGCATGCACAGGAACACACACTACAGTGAAAACCAGTATCATTCCCACCATGATGACATGAATCATGAATTCACCCTGCAATGTCTCAGCATCTTGCATGAAGCTATGTTGCTGAAAGGAGATTAAAACCAAAATACAAAACAAAATCTGTCTGGATGAAGCAAGTGGTGAAATAAGAAGGTAAAAGGCTCCTGCACACACTTTGTCATTTCCCCAGGAGCTGAGCTGGCAAGCACCTGCAGTCTTTATCCCATGGATTTTTTTTCATGGGCAGTGTCCAGCAGCAAGAAACAGGATTGCCCTGAGCACCTGTCACATCCCTACAGGATGAGCAGGGCAGGAGTAATCCTGGCATTCAGCTTTGCAAGGCTCCTTGACAAGCTTGCAGGCACATGCACAGGACTCAGTGCTGTGCTACCAGGATCCACAAGGGTTAAGGAGGCAGAATGGAAGTCTTGTCAACCAGCACAGTGCTGCTGGAGGGGAGGTGCAGACACACACAGATGGAAATACCTGCATAGGGTGCCAATTTATTCACCACTTCTATCCGGTCAATGTAGATCATAACACCACCACTGCAAGTGGAAAAGAGAATTCATTCATTACTGCAAAGTTGTCTTTATCCCTCCCTTTTTCCTTTTTTTTTTTTTTTTTTTTTTTTTTTTAACTTAAATTCTACTAAACTTAGAGCATTTCTGACTTCTTGAGCATCCTGCAAAGAGAATGAAGCAAAGCCCATCTTTGTACAGACTTGCCCTGGTTTGAGTGAGAACAGAACTTTTCAGTGCTTTGACTAGTCAGTTGGAGCACAAGAGGTTTAGAGGAAACACAAGGAAAAATTTGTTCCCAGTGAGGGTGCCAGAGGCTGGCAGGGGCTGCCCAGGGAGGTTGTGGAGTCTCCTGCTCTGGAGACACTCCAGCCCCACCTGGATGTGTCCCTTAATCTCTCTCTCTTCCCCTTTGGGGAGGGAGGGGGTTAACAGACAGCATCTGTTGTCAGCCTAGGAGGCCACCCTGACCCTAACCCAGGACAAGACTGCTCCTCCCTCTCTCTGCATAAATCAAAAGCATGCTCCAGCAAGTCTGCAAAGCACCTTTGCTTCACTTTATCTCCTGCTCAGTCAGCAAAAGAAAAACAGGGTTTTTTTAATAGGAACATAACTGCAACTCTAAGAAGTGAATCCAGCATGGAGAAGGGAAGGTGACAAGGACAGGGGATGATGCCTGCAAGCAGCAGAGCAGGTGCAAACTGCAGCCACACTGCAGCTCTTCTAGGCAGCAGGTACATTTTCAAGAGAAAAGCCCTTAGTTGAAGTTCATGTGTTGACTAACTCCAGGGGAAAAGCACAAACTCCACAGCAAACAAACAAAAAAACCCATCATTTTCAAGGGTTCCTAAGCTGACAGTGAATTCTTAAAGCACAATACTCATGGTTTTGTCCTCAGGGCAAAAGGCAAGTTGCAAATAAGCCAGCTGATCTCCAGAAGCAGACCTCCCACATGACAAAACAAGTCTCTGTGTTTTAACTCAAATGTATCCCCAGTGATAAACTCAGCTTCTTGTTCTGCAGAACAAGATCTGTGGCAGCTGAAAGATAAGTCTTAGAAAAATCACCTGGCCTCACCTTTGTGCAGTTTTAAGTCTCCCAGACACAATGTTCAGAGAATCCCAGCATGGTAGGACCTCTGGCAATCATCTCACCCAACCCTGCTGCTCCAGAGGGTTCACCAGGATGGTGTCATCCAGGTGGGCTTGGAATCTCCACAAAAGGAGAGTCCCCAGCCTCTCTGGACAGCTTGATCCAGAGTGATAACTGAACTTGTCTGTTGCAAGGGACAAGGCAGAAGAGAAGGTATTTATGGCTAAAGAAAGACTTATTTCCCAGTGAGATGTTAAGAATATGAATCTCCTTTTCACTCTAGATTTATTTTTAGGGCATGGTTATTCTTGCTGCCTCTCTCCTAACAACAGTTACTATTATTTACTATATATTACTGTTATTCAATAAATAAGACTTCTGCATCCTTTGTTTTCCATCCATCCATCAAAATACTGGTGCCATCATCATCTATTCACACTGTGCAGTGTCACCTAACTCTCTAGGACAAGGTGAATGTGTAGCAGGAATGCTACAGCACACTCAGGTATTTCAGTAGACCTTAGAAAGCCTTATTGATGTATTTCAGGGGTTTAGCTCATGCTCAGCCAGGAGAAGACATGGGAAAACAAAAAAATAAATGAAGGGTGTTGCCATAAAAAAGGGTAAGGTGTATTAATTATTGCTAAAGCTAACCACAAACAAGAGCAGCCCAGGTTGGGCAATCAAGAGCATGTAAAAACTGGGCTTAAAGGTCAAACCTAGAGGGATTAATGCAATACATCCACTTGCAATATTCATGGCCCATTTTTTCCCCATGACTGGGTAGCACACAGGGCTCTGTCCCAGAGGAGCATTCCTCCACAACAGGACAACTCAATACAGAAATGTAAACTGCTCAGGCTCTGTGAACAGGGACAACAACATTTCAGATTGGATTCATTTGTGCCAAATTAATATTTTCTTATGGAGAAGTGGGTGCTAAGCTTTGGCATGGAGCAGCTGCAGACTCTGATTGCAAGGGCAGCAAATCTGAAGGTTCACTCTAAGGTATCAGCTTAAAAACAGGCTACTGGGACCTTTGGCCCCTAGTGAATTCAATTATTAACTCAGAGCAGCTTCACCAGCAGTTTGGGGTTTTTTTTTTTGTGTTTATTACCTGTAACTTCACAACTACCCCCATTGCACAACTGAATCCTGCAATGCTGAAACACAACAGGAACTTCTTGAAGTAACTCTGTGGAATTTAACAGAATATTTAGCTCCTAAAGCACAGCTGCAAAGAAGACTATCAGAGAACTAAGGAGGTCATCTTACCAGCCAACCTGCTCAAGTTTGGACTGGGTTGGCACATCTGCCATGCTCAGCCTTCAGGAGAAAGCTTTGCTTGGTCTCTTGAGAAGGTCTGCAGGACAGCATCCCTGGCCCGGAGGTGTCATACAACACCCAACAGGTGAGGTATGACTCCTACTTAGGAGCTAAAAGTTGACATCAAACACATCACTACAACTGTGTTGTGAGGACTTATTTTTAACTGAGCCATTTAAAAGGTTACAGGCCATAAAGAGTTTTACTCCTCCCTCCTGAATTACTTGACCTAAAGGCTCTCTGCCTGACCAGAAAGGCCCAGCTGCAGCACTGAACACCAGCATTATTTACTTTGGATCTAAAACTAAAAACCAGCCAGGGCCCACAAGAATTTGATGCTAATGTTTAAACTCAAGTGATGCTTGATGAGTTGGTGTAGGAATAATTCCAATAACTCACTTCAATAAGGGCTAAATCAGATCAAAATTAACTCTGCCTCAAACAGATCTGTCCATCACTTTTACTTGTGAATGAAGTGACAAAGTGGGATCTACACCCCAATTTAACCAGCCCCCTCCTCCTGCTGCTGCTCTGCTTGTTACAACTACACAGATTTCTGCTGGCAAAGGAGTAGATTCCTTGTGAGGCAGGTGAGTGTCACTGATGCACAGGGTTCTTCCTCATTCTTTCTTACTCTGTCTTTCCATCAGGTGAAATGTCAACTCCCAGGACATGCTCTAGTGGCAGGTATGTAGGGGATTGTGGTTTTGTTCAAAGGGTTGGCTATTTGGGTTCTTTTGTTGTTGTAGGTTTGGTTGGCCTCAGTGATCTAGGAGGTTCTTGCCAACATTGATTATTCTGTGACTCTCTGATCTGCTCCTCTCCAGAAGAAATGAAAAGGAAGAACATACCTTGTCCCACAAGGCACATTTTTCACTTCATCAGTCTGCAAGGTGGTCTGAAATAAAAAGACAAGTGGTGTTCACAAACCCACTCCATTCTCCAGGAAGACCATGCTGTGCCTAGACTCGCACAACCATCATCCAGGAACACAGCCAAACCCATGCCCTCTGCCCCTCCTGACTTCTGCAGGTGCAGGCAGAAGACAAACTCCTTTTCAGCTCTCTTTTTAAGAGACAGAGAGGCAGCTCTGCTCGTTTCCCTACTCTCAGCTCCTGCAGCACTAAGGACTACAGCTCTCCTAGGAAACAATTAGGGCCACAAATACACACTGTCCTCCCAGAGCAAGACAGCTCCTGTCCCAGGGAACACACACACATGCTGTGGAGATCCCACCACAAGGCACATCTGGGTCTTTCAGCTCTGGCTACCCCATCACTGAACCCCTCTGCCAACACCAGCAGCCCAAGCAATACCCCTACTGATAGCTGCTCCCACTACCCCTTTTCCCAGATGAGAAAGATACTAACCTGCACAGATTTGAATGTGGTAATGAATGGGAGCATGATGTGGTAGCCTGGTCCACTTGGACTAGTTAACAGTGCACCACCCCTACAGAGAGAGGGAGAAAAGAGGAAAAAGCTCAGACAACCAGCAAACAGGAAACTTGTGAGCAAGTGAGCACATTCTAACTTCTAGGGATCTCCACTGGGGTACTGCAAACTGCCATTACTCCCTTGCACCAACCACATCTGCCCCCCACAGAAGGGGCTGGCTACATCCAACACTGGCCTGCTGCAGCTCAATAACCATTTGCCTCAGTCCCCTGAGCAATGAACTTTTAGAGAGGGCAGCTGTTGTTATCCAGCAGTACAACACTGCAGAGAACTTCAAGAACACATTTTATTCTCTAAATAGTTCACTGGTAAGCATGGAAAAATCCAGGAGTTGGTGCTAACTCAAGTGCCAGCTTGGATTACCACAAGGCATTCAGCACAGTCCCTCACACAAAGAAAACCCCCAGGCTCTTGCAGGGACTGGCAAGTGGTTAAGAGAGCAAGGAGAGCTCTGAGCAGTTGGTGGGTGTAGTGCAGCAAAGTCTCCTGCAGCAAAGTCTCCTGCAGCACCTTGCAAGGGGCTGTGCTGCTCAACACACAAAAAAGAAGAGCAGTGCAGAGGAAACTCTCCCCCCCCCCCCGTGATGAGTGCAGACAGCAGAGACAGGACAGAAACAGGGCAGAAATGGAAAAACAAAGCAAACAAAATGCAGAAAGGGCTGGTGCTGGCCTCCTCTGTTCTCTTACTCAAATGTGAGGCAAAATCTCTTCCAGAGGCAGCACTTAGTGACTGTGAGCACGCACTGCTGTGGACTGACAGCTGAGATGCTGCCCAGGGCAGCCATGAGGCACAGATGGAACTCAGCCCAGAGCCAGTGGAGAAGCCCCATTTCAAAGCAATACCAAAGCAGCTGCTCTGGCTGGCCAACAATCTTGGGACAGAAATGACAGCCCTCAAAATAAGAGCAAGGGATGGGCAGATGTGAAAATACTGGATAGACAAAGAGCTTTGGTCTTCCAGGCTTTAAAATCCAAACCCAAAAAAAAGGTGAGGAAAAGGGAAATCAGCTGAGGGCTCAGAAAGATGGAAGTTTTCCCAGAGGGAAACACCCAGAGAGCAATTGCCTCCCGAGATGGTGTGGGGCCAGCTACAGGGGAACCTGGAGAAGGCTACAGAAGATGTCCAGGAACCAGTACCTGTAATACACAGCCAGGTGCCCCTCCTCAACCTTGTGGATGGAGAAATACAGGAGGAAGACGAGGAGCCCCGTGGCAACGGCAGCTACAGCTCCAGCCTGGGCCATGGTCATCCTCACATCACCTGCTGGGACAGAGCGGCGCGTCACGGGGAGAAAAACCCACCGTCGGCACCCAGATCTTCGCACTCTCCTCCGACGGTGCCCGGGCCCCTTCTCCAGCCGCAAAACTTTCTGGGCTCCCAGGAGCCCGGGAACCCGCTCAGCTCGTCCGCAGCCCCCCGGATCTGCAGCAAGATGAAGCCGCTGCCTCCCCTGGAAGCCGCACTACCCCCTCACGCTCTCTTCCGCGGGAGCTCCGGCTGCCGCACAAACACGCAGGCTGCCCCGCAAGCCGGGTGGGCCCGCCAGGCAGCCCCGGGCTTTTCCCCGCAACACCCCCTCCCATCCATCCCAGGCCGCTCTGTGGGCGGTGACCCGCGCCGCGCCGCGCCCCGCCCCGCACTCCGAGCCCCCGCGCGCCCCTTACCCGCACCCGCTCGTGCCCACGTGCGGCCGAGGCCCCGCAACGGCCCCGCTCCCGCCGCGCACGCGCGCGCCCCGCACCTCACGGCGCAGGCCTGAGGGGGGCGGGGGAGGAGGAGAAGAGGGAGCGCGCGCCTCACGGCGCCTCACGATGACGTAACAGCGCGCCCCGCGCCCCGCCCTCAAGCCGTTGCCGGGCAGCAGGGCGGGGAGGGGCGGGGGAGGGGCAAAAAACGGCAGGAAGGCGCGGGGGGTGAAAAGGGCGGGAAGGGTCAAAAAGGGCGGGAAGGGCAGAGGGGGGGCAAAGCGCAGGAAGGGGTAAAAAGGGCGAGAAGGGTAAAAAAGGGCGGGAAAGGTCAAAAACGGTGGGAAAGGTCTAAAAGGGCAGGAAGGCGCAAAACGGGCGGGAAGGGGCAAAAAGGGCGTGGAGGGAATGTGGAGAGTTTTCTCACAGAAAAAGGTCATGATTTACTGTCAGTGAACAACCCATGTGGATAAGACC
>JAOEGS010015371.1:0-29830 GCA_025447755.1 Corythornis vintsioides | reverse complement strand
TGGAGTCTCCATCTCTGGAGACATTTAAGAGCCGCCTGGATCTGTTCCTGGGTGACTTGGTCTAGGTGATCCTGCTCTGGCAGGGGGGTTGAACTAGATGATCTTTCTAGGTCCCTTCTAACCCCTAACATTCTATGATTCTATGATTCTACTGCTTTATTCAGCACATACTCATGGACTTGCAGAAGTGGAGAACGAGTTGATTGAAAGTGCATTAGCAGAACTTGCCCTTGCTCCCATGGCATTAGGATCAGAGTATGGAAGAACTGGATGCCTTGTTTGGGTGCTGTCATGCAGTCTTCTCTGCAATCACTCCGACCAGTTTGGACCTGTTTTGCTAGCTTTGTGAAATGACATCTCAAAAGAATAAAGTAATGCCTAAACTGTCTGATCAGTGCTTCTGTAGTTCCTAGGAGGTAATGTTGGTAGAAATGTATGGCCAGGATGGCTTTTATTCACTGGTTCAGAAATAAATGCACTGATAAAATCACTGGAATTTTTTTTTTTTTTTTGAGGCACTGTCAAGTTAGCAGCACTTTGAAATGGCTGCTTTTGTAGCTTAACCTCTTGTACACACGTCAGTGACATGTAGCTCTAGGATGTTTTTCTAGGGTCATGTAAGGAGGACTTGGCATCTATTTGATGAAAAGGATTTAACACATTCACAGTTTCTCTGGAAGAATTAAACTGTCCCTTAGAAGTTTAAGGTTGGAATTTTATTTTAAAATGTGCAAATTGTTGGTATATCTAGTGCTGTGGCATGTAAAGGCTACTTTTACATGGAGGAAATTTAGGGAAGTAAAGCGATTTATGAGGAATAATGTTTGCATTAGCAGTTTGATGTTATAACTCAAGCAATCCATCAGATTTTACTTTGGTCCATTTATTTTGTACTTCTGTTGCCCAAGGCCTTGTTTCTCATTGCAATAAAAGGTCAACTTTCAGCACTGAGCTAAGCAAGAACAGTATAGAAGAGTGTGCAAAGACAAGGTAACACACAAACCAAAACAATCCAGCTGAGGGTTGATATTTTAAATGCACTTATTTAAATGCACATCCCTTCAAAAATATTTTTTTTAAGAATGAGCTGAGGACAGAGAAAGTGGCAGCCTTCCACAATGGAAAGGGTCATGCAAATCTGAATCTTTGCTGATGAACACTGCTTAAAATATTATCTCTGAAATTGTCAAGAACATAGAGTTTTTTGTATGGAAAAATCTAGCAGCAGTTTTGGATCTTGTAAGGAAGACACTGATCAGGATTATTGTTATTAACAGAGAAGACTGAGCCTGAATGGAAAAAAAGCCAAAGAAGTTTTAAGGGGAAGCGAGAATAGTAATGACAAATGTATTTTATTTTTCACCAATAGAGCACCAGAGTAGTGTATGGCAAACAATACAGCTGTGACTGTAGTTTCTGGACGTGGCCAAACACAAAGGAAAATGCTTGTGTCACATTTGCTTGATGTGCAAGTGACTTTCTGACAAAATTAATTAGAACTCTTATGTAGCAAATAGAGCTCATTCTCACCTGTTGGTTCAGCTGCCATCATACCAATGTAATGTCAATTTAGAGGAGACCAGGCAGTTTGTTTGCTTGTGGGTTTTTTTTCCCATTCAGTGCCTGGGTAAGTGTCATTGGCAGAGGAGAGCAGAACAAGCAGATCAGAAGAAATGAGGTGCTGTCAGGTCTCCCATTCCTGAAGCTGCCATGCTGCTGCTTGACGTTTTCTGAATTCCCAGCTCTTCTCCCAGAGTCTCCCTTCAGTGTCACATGCCATTTTCTTTATGTCTAGTTGAGCTGGTGTGGAACTGAAGAGCCCTTCTCTTTCTGTCTTGCGGAGTTCAAACCAGGGCATATTTAGACAAAAAAAAAAAATAAAAATCTGCCTCTGACTTTCATTTTCCTAGAAAATGCTTATCCTCAGAATACTGCTTCAGTTGCATACTGCCACTGTGGAAAACAATCCTATAAGGGATTAGAAAGGACTATAAACTGTGTTGCTTGACATCTAAATATGCTAGCTACTTGGTGAACTTGACAATGTGTGGAACAGTCTTATTAGCCAATTATTCTAAGGAATTAGTAGCACAGAATGGTAGGGATTTGAAGGGACCTCTGGAGATCAACTAGTCCTAAAGCAGGGTCACCCAGGGCAGGTTGCCCAGGATCACATTGTCCAGGTAGGTTTGGAATCTCTTCAGAGGATACTCCACAACCTCTCTGGACATCCTGGACCAGGCTCTGGCAACCTCACAACAAAGTTTTCCCTCATGTTATATACCCTTAATGCTTGTTTGTTAGCCTTTTTAGTTTCCTAAAAGGGCACAATCCTCAACTATTTCTGCAAGGTTCAGCAGTGGTAAAAATGAAGCTGCTTTGGGCAGGGCTGAGCAAGGACTCCCCTTTTTATCATGAAGGTTGGAGAGGATAAGATTTCTGGGTGTCACTCTGAAGCACAGTGTGAACAGAGGTGTCTGGATCCTGTTTTTTCCACTGAAATGATGGCAAAAGTGTGAGCATACCACCAACTCCTTACTGATTACTGCACCTGCAGAAGGAGAGCTACCACAATTGTGCTTGCTGTTGCTTCTTAGGTGCCATTTGGGGATGCCTGCTCTGAGTTAAAGGGGGAGAGTGAGCTTTGTAGTAATGTCTCTGGTAGGTAGATATGACCAGCTGTGCTAACTGAAGAGCTTTGCCATAAATGCTGGTTAGTGGCAGCAGCTCTGCAGTAGCAATGCATTTGCCAATGGAAATGTATGAGGTAAACTGCAAATCAGTGCATTATTAATGTTTGAGTGCTGTATTCTGCTTTAGTGAGCTCTTGGTTTTCCAGTTGCTCTCTAAGTATTAAACCTCCCCCACCCCCACCAGCTTGTTGACTTTATTATTTAATCCATTGTATGTATAAAATTGTATTTTCTCACCAGGACCTCATCAGAGAGAATCAAAGTGAGAAACTGAAATTATTCAATAAAATAATGGAGCTAAGCTGAGAAAAAAACTACTGCGGAGCTCATGGAAGAAAATGAGCAAATGGGAAGTGTCAAAAGAGGTATTAATGATATTATTGACAATTTAAACAGTTTAATTAAAAACAAAAAACTTGGTGGGTATTTTTGTGCATGAAAGGTTTGAGTTGAGCTTCTGTTCTATGATTCTCTATTTGCAAATTAAGTCATACTTGGTACTCATTATTGGTTATGTTTTATTAAAGTTAGTATGAAAACTAGTCTTAAAAAAACCCTAATGTGAACTATTTTTGAGTATTTCAGGTTGCTGTTTGAAGAAGTGTTCCGCCAAGAGAACAAGACTAATGTAGTGGGATTTTAAATCCAGTTTAACAACTCATAGTAAATAAAGAGATTAAAAAAAAAAAACAACTAAACCAGACTATACAACCTTTAGGTTGGAAATTAGCAACCTAAATAATTTTTAGGTCAATATAGCAATCAAAATTAGGAAACAATCAATGATACTTTACATAAGAAGAGGCTATTATAGATAGCAAACATAAGGAACACCTTGCCTAACCTTGAGGCATAGATCATCTGGACCTGCTCTGGAAATACAGGATGTGCTCTAGTTGCAAATATTTATTTACAGAAAAAGTGATCAAAGAAAGAAGAAAATCCTGTCAAAATAATCTCATCTGTGACTGACTCCTGGTGGCTGGGTGCTCCTGATGCCTCCATCATGCTGTTGATTTCAGACCCGTGAAGTTGGGTACATCAGTCTGCCTGTACACAGTACTTAGCAGAATGAAACTGTACTTGAAGTAAGCTGGCTGGAAGTAGTAGGATATTAGTGTGGCTTAAGGGTCGAGCCTGTCTTCATATATTCAGGTTGCAGTAATAGAATCTGACCTTTTTATAACACCCTTGATAGAAAATGCCATCATGTATTAATAGCTGGTATTAAATGAAGTGTCATCGGTGAACGAAAGGGCAACTCTTGCCTATTACATACTATGCCACCATCACACAGCCTTGACTGTGCTGTGACATTTCTCACTGGGACAATGAAAGCTATTATTTAAAATTATCTTCATTTTTGATAGGGAAACATGTTAATGCTTGGAGCCTGTGTTGATTGTTACCAGACTTTGTTTCGAAGGTTTTTCTTCCTCATTGTCATTGTGCCTTCATCATTGCTACCTGTTTCTAGGCCAAGGGAGATTTTCACATGCTGAAAAGCTCCTTAGCAGCCTCCTATACGTTTTCATTTTGCTTACACTGGAACATGAGTACAGGGAAGGTAAGAAGCTGAGAGCTAAAAATCTTGAAAACCACAGGCCAGTATGTCAAAGACCAGTGAGTATTTTGGCTGCTAATGTTTTTTCCAGCCTTCCAAGCTTTAATTATTCTTAAAGCCTTTTCACATTCCTTTTTATATCGGGGCATTAATCTGTTACACACTTCTTGTGATATGTTTGCTTTGTCTACATTCATGATAGTCCTTAGAAAATGATATACGCCTTTTTTTCATACACACAGTCACTCTCTGTCCCTGTGTAGCCCTAAATCCACTAATGGATACAACAGGATAATACAACAAAGCAAAGCTAAAAGGCTTGAAGGAACATGAGAACCCTCCTTATCTGTAATATCCACATGGTTTTGTTCAAGTCAATAGAACAATTACATGGGAGTACAGAAGGCAGAGATTGGTAGTGATTTTCTTGATTATGTGAAGTAAATAAGGATATATTGGATGAGTTATATATATCCTGGATGCGTTCTTGGGTGACTTAGTCTAGGTGATCCTGCTCTGGCAGGGGAGTTGGACTAGATGATCTTCTAGGTCCCTTCCAACCCCTAACATTCTGTGATATAAACATATTTTGAGAGAGTTAGCCTCTAGTTTCTCAGTGATTCAAATATATCATAGAATGGTTTGTGTTGGAAGGGACCTTAAAGACCATCAAGTTCCAGTCCTCCTACTAGAGCTGCACTCTAATTGTCTGTGAATAATAATTATCTTAGCTCATTAAAGGCTTACACTTGTAGGTCCTGATAATTCTGGTCTTAAACCCCCACATACTTAAGTAATGAGCATCGCCTGACTGCATATTACATATGGTCTTTAGTGATGTGCTGCTATGGCAAATGACTGGAGGGAGTTTGGTTTGGAAGCAGAAGTGGTTACAGCTCGACTGGTCTGAGAGGTTGACATCTAAATTGTGTGTTTATAACTGGTGCTGCTGCAAGCACACCTCCAAACACCCCGGAGTTCAGGGCTTTCCTTGCTTCCAGGAAACTTTCTGCTGTGCTATCTGCTGCTGTATAAGCAGGAAAAAGGCAGGCGTAGGGTTTGGGAGGCTTGGTTGGTACTGGTTTTTTTTTCTCTTTCCTTTTGGCTTCCTGTCTTGTACCCAGCAGCTATTGATTGTTGGGTTTGAAGACTTTGCTTCAATCAAATGCTGCAAATGTCGAACATAATAGATGCTTTGCTAAGTAAGGTATGGTTGAAATGGACTATGCCATAGAATACAGTAGAGAGAAGGCAATTTCAAAGGTAAGTAAATGTGCCTTCAATGTTTTTTAGTATGGAGTATAAGATAGAAGACACCTTCTTCTTTGGTATGTAAAACAATTGTTGTGACATGATTGTCAGCAGAGCTGCTTGTCTCCTTTTGGATTGTTTATTTCTGATATGGTTCTTACAGAAGATGTCCCCTTATAGAAGAGTCTTGTAGAGATCAAATGCTATAGGGTCAGCTTTACCTAAGGAGTCAAGCAGTAAGCAGTTGTTTTGCTTTTGAAGTTTTTTCATTTCTACTGGGAGGTCTGTGTGAGGAACCAGTTTCTTGAAGAATTTATAGACTAGTTCAGAAAAAATAGCATTTTTTTTATTATGCTCATATGGATGAGTTTTAGTGATTTTTGCCCCCTCAAAATCTACTTTTTATATTTCACAGTTCTCTCAGCTTAAACCCACTAATCCTCTAATAACATTAAATGAGCTCTAAAGGTCTTGTTTCTCCACCAAGCTCTTTTTTTTTTGCTTTTAAAGAGCATTCTAACAAGAATACACAATGGACTGAGCTCCTGTTTTGAAAGATCGGCTGTGAAAACACATTTTTCCTGCAAACATCAATTGTAACCACTAGACTGTCGGAACTGAATGCCCATTTCAGTCCTGTTGGGTGAGATATATGTTGCTCTCTCACAGAATGAGCAGGTGAAACCAAAGAGCAACATTGTACTGAAGAACAAGGACTACTATACAGCTAAATGTTCCTCTGGGCCTGCAGGCTGAGACCACTATTTAGGTCTGAAAACAAAATATATTAGTTCTACAAGTGTGGGCAAAACATATGAAATCTTTTTCTATTTCCCCCATTGTTCATGTTACACAGAAAGTCAAATATCTGCTCTGATTCTGTCACTGTTGTGCAATTTCTGCACAATATTTTTTTCTTGTTACTATGATGCTTTTTAAAAATCCTGTGAATCTACACAAGTTTATGTTTACTCACTTTTGATGCTATAATGTCACCATGTTACAAAATAAAAACCTGTCTTGTCACAGAGAAATTATTACAAACAGACTGACTGAAGTCTCCTGGAACAGTGATAGCTAAAGGTCTCATGAAGTGTAAATCCATTTAAGATATGTATGGCAGGTATGTATGAATATTTTATATATACATATATATATGTAAGATATATAGATGTGCACTGATTGGGATTAGATACCTGGACTTGGGGCTTGATTTTCAGGAACTTTGAAAGACTGTGAGACTTTCAAAAAAGTGAAGCTGGGAGTGGTGAACTCTTCATATCCTCAGCCCACATGGGCTGTAGAATCCCTACTCAGCTGAAGGGACTCGAAGGTCCCAGCTGTTTTTTTGCATTTTACAGAGGAGGAGATATGTCCTAATGACCACTGCAGAGACATCCTATCCCTTCATGATTTTTTGGAAGGTCTTTCCTCACTTCAGGAATGGAGAGACCTTACAATTAGTTGTAGAAAGAGACAAGGGTGATAGAAAGTGGACCATGATCACACTAGGCTGTAAGGAAGGGCTTGGAGTGTGACATGTGTCTTTTGTTTTGAATTCTGCATTAATAATTGTTTCTAATCATTATAATGTCACACATCCAGATTGTGAAATCACCAGTGTGCTCCACCTTTTTCTACTCATTCTTCAGAAAGTTAGAGCTAAACAGAATATTTCGTTCCACCATGAATGCCTGCTCCTTGAATTTTCAGAAGATTTGAAAATTTGACTTAGTTGACTTAGAAAATTACAGTTTGAATTAGATAAATCTGCCTTCGATATCTTGTTTCAGGAATGTGCTCAGTTGATTTTATTCTGAAATTAAATGCTCACGTCTTTTGAATCTTGCTTTTGATTTGGCAGAAACCTGTTGCAAAGTTTGATTCCTATAGATAGAATGGTTGGTAAGGGTGTATTACCTATCAGAAATGTGGCTCTTTCAGTAGCATATGTCACCCTCTATATGGAATGGTCTATATTTAAATAGATAAAGCAGAGAAGTAAAGGACTCTATCTACTTTACTGATAGTAAACTGAGGCTCAGAATCAGACCCATGTTCCAGATTATCTCCAAACTGGGATCAGTTTACCACTGTTGTCTGTAAGGGCAAGGAAAAGTGTTCTGCTGAATGGATCAGTACTGTGTCTAAAGCAATATACAGTACTATACTGCATTTTTATGTCTAATGAAAGCTTGACACTGTGATGGTTCCCAGGGAAATGTTGAGGGTTGGAAGTAAGCTGTAGACCAAAACTGGTGGGAATCTGCCTTGATAAAGGAAAGCAGAATGCTGCAGTTGTTCTACTAAAGGTATGTTTTCTGCTCTAAACATACATATCTCTAAATATAAGGTTGTAAACATTTTTTTTTTCAAAAGGTAGTCCTGTCAGATTCTTTTCAAATAATTGAATTACATTGGAATAGTAGCAAGTAAAAATGTGAACTTCAATTTTGCTAAATAGCTTAAGTGAATTTTATTTTTATTATTTCTTTAGAACATTCATAGTCTGTGTGGGTGTATAACAGGAGAAAAAAAAAAAAGAAAAAAGAAAAAAAGAAGAGTTCATGCAGCACGGAGACCTTGCATTAGAAATAAATTGCAGCCTGGGGGATTTATGCTTTGTGGTCAAATTTTAAAGCCTTTGATAATAAGAAAAGTAAAGAAAATGGATTTTACATTGCTACAGAACACATAATATTCTGTGTCTATAACCTGTCCTAGATTACTGTGGCATGTGCAGGATTTAAGCATTTGTAACAGCAACAGTCCTTTGGGAGTCTTGCTATTTGTTCAGAGGAAATCTCAATACTTTTCAGCACAGGAGAATATGGTTCATGAACTGATCTTTCTTCTGCTTCTTTTTTAATAGTCATCCTGAGAGTGAGCTCCGGTTAAGCAAGGCTTGAGCTGCTTGCTTTAGTGGAGAATGGTGAGATGAGATTTAATGTAGTGTGAAAGACATTGAGCATGGGAGAAAAGGGAGGGAGGAGAAGAAAAAGTTTATGCTCCCTACTTGTCAGCATAATTTTGCCCCTGCAGGTTCTTTTTTTTTTTTTTTTTCCCTGTATTTTCTGTGCACTAGGATGTAGAGCATGTGAGACAAGCATGTTGCTTAGCAACCAGAGGTGAACAACCTGTGCAGAGAAATGACAGCAGGGGAAGAGAAGGGAACATGAATATATACGGACCTTATTTCAGTTGCTCATTTTAGAAATGAGACAGGAAATCTTTTGCTGATGCTCTTTTCCTCTACATTTCTTTCCCCGGACAAGTGCTTCCTCTGCATCTCTCACCAAGCAGGATGTCTCCAGCTCCTGCATTACTGGGGTAAAGCAGTTGGTCAACTGGAGATCATAAGAATATATGATCCCCAGAGTGAATAAAATGCAAAAGTGCTCTGGAGAAAATTTAGGTTGCCGGAATGCAAAATGTTAAGTTGCTCGGGCTGAACTCTACCAAGGTTTGGAATGAATTGGGGTAATGAGGGAAGGAGAACCCTCTTATTAAAAAGTGGGATGATGTACTTTGGAACAAGTCCTTTTAAAGGCTGCAGGTAGTAGAGGAGACAGAGCTTGTTAACAGAGTTCCATAGTAAAGAGTTAACAGAGTTCTATAGTAAAGAATCTGGTCTCAGGATCTGGCTTGTATGAAATTATCTTCATCAGTCTGTTCGAGTTTGTGTTAGAAGCAAGAAGAGGGATGGGATGTCATTCTGCCAGATTCTCTTGGCAGAGAAAAAAATTTGGCTCATCCCTTAGGAATTTTAGGAGAAAAGCCAAAGAGGGTATGTGTTCCAGGCTTTTTATCATCAGTAAATTTATAGCTGTAGAATCACATCTGAGACTGTTCAAAACAGATTTGAAGCAACAAATTTCCCCTGCTTACAATTTTTTTTTTCTTCAGGTGCAAGCAGAAACCCTACATTTAATTTGGCCTCTGATTTCATCAAATGCTACTGACTGTATGAAAAACTCCAAAGAAATAGCTGTAAAATGGATTCCTCTCACAGGGCTCTGAGGGCAGCACGGTCTGTGAGGCACAGTCCCTGCAGCACTCTTTGATATTCATGTCCATATCTAAATTCACGTGCTGAAGTACAGGTCCTCTACCTCAATACACAGAAATGGAAGTTGGAAGGAGAGGCTGCAAATAATATTTGTATGCAAAACACTTGGTGCTGGCAGAGCTTGCGATAGAGCGCTGAGCAGATTAACAATTAGCTCTGGCTGTGAATACAGTGGATGTGAAGCACAATGACCTAATGCTGAGACAAACTCATGGCATTAGCCCCATTACTTTCTTGCCTGCTAGAAAATGTCAGCATTTATAAACTTGCCTTTCTATAGCAAGTCTGGAAAATGTAAAAAATTTCAGAAATGTGAGATGTCATGGGTGCATGCTCTGGACCATTCTTTGCTCCCCAGAGTCCTTCCTTCAGGTGGGAACTGGGAATGGGATGGTTCCTAGATACTCATGATGAATTTGTAAGGCAAATTTGAAGTGAACTGACACCAAAATATTGCATCAAACACAGAACAAAGTTGTATTTTTCTAGTGTCAGGTATTTTATACAGGGATCTCTGCCAGGTATACAGCTAGATGAGTTTTTCTCCCACTGGACTCCTAATATTTGAATCTAAAAAATGAGGTAGGTTACTAATTTATTCCAGTAGACACTGGGCACTTATGTAATTCTGGTAATGTGTGACAAAGAACTTCTGCTGGCAGCTTTTCAAAGGACACACAGAAACCTTACCAAGGTTCACTGGTCACTTGGGCAGTTTTATGACTCTGGGTATTTTAAATGCCCAGAAGATATTCTTACAGCTCATTCTAAACCATATATTCAGTGTGTGTATTGCATGGTTGTCAGTGACTCTGATTAAATGGACTCTGCCATTCAGGGAGAGCTGAAGGCTCTCACCTTTCACCCTGCATTGGCAAAAAAATGTAGTGTAAGCAGTGTCTTTGGTTACTGATCATAGGGAAGTGGCAAGAGCCCACAGTTCCTGAGCGACTGAAGGAGCCAGAGTTTCCAGTCCTCTTGCTCTCAGGAAGTGTTTCCTAGTTGCAAGTGTGACTGCACAGCAGCAGATGAGTGGAGATGAGCCAGTGAAGACTAATGGCAAGCTTTGTGAATGGCATATTTGTATTCAAGTCTAATATTAGGTGTGATGAAGCAATGTTCATTGATATACAAAAATACAGAATTATATTTATTTATTTTAAATGAATAATCCTGCTGTTATGAAGATGGGCTGCATGTTATTTTAAAGTTGTCTTTATGTTTGAAAAGCTCTGTGCTAGCATTTGTGAGAAGCTTGGATGGGTTTTAAACAAAAGAGGCTAGTGCTAGTCTTTGTGTGGATGACCACCAAATGGGGCAAAACTACACCAAAATACTTAACATAATTTTGTATAAAGCTCTATGTTCTGAGAAAAGAACTGCTGGGAGTTACTCGAATTATACTTTTTAAGGGGCTGTAGGAGGAAGATTAGGATGATATTTTGCTAAACACTAAATCTATGCTTTATTGTGGCAGTCATATTTTTGCTTTGATACTGGAGGACTGGACAGGAAACTGGTGGGATGAAAGAGACTTCTTCCACTTGTAAGCCTTCCCATTGTGGGAGAGCTGTGGCAGAGTACCAGAGAAGCATGCCAGCAAGATATCAAGACTAAGCCATTTTTCTTTCTCTCTCACTGTTTTTTCTTACAGAATGATTTTTGAAACCCTGTTGGCATTAGGAAATTCTCACTGATAGGAACCATTTGATTATGGAATTGCTACAAGGAAAATGCAAAGACAGTGGTATTTGGTTCTTTACTGGCATTTTCATGTCATTTAAGGATTTAAAAGAGACTAGTGTGATTGTTTGTGTGTGTGTGAGGAATGGAAAGGTGCAGGAGGCAGAAAAGGACACGTAGTTACCACTAGCCATTTGATTTACACATTTGGTTCATTGGAACTCTGAGATAAGACAGTGTCAGAGCTTTGAAACGACTTCCTCCCTCTCTGTAGTTAAACTCCTTACAGTTTATTTGTACCTGATTGTCATTTCTACAGAGTTGTACCTGAATAGTTTGCTTTGTCATTTGTGATAATTTAATTTTTCTTTTAAATCCTGTTATCTCAACATAAGATCACGAAACAGCAGATGAGTAAGGGCAGAGTAATTAACTCTGGACTATCTAAGAGCTGTGACATGATAGTAGATTTCATTGGCAC
Source organism: Corythornis vintsioides (assembly GCA_025447755.1). Taxonomy (NCBI): domain Eukaryota; kingdom Metazoa; phylum Chordata; class Aves; order Coraciiformes; family Alcedinidae; genus Corythornis; species Corythornis vintsioides. Next base: position 18,089 of record JAOEGS010015371.1, on the reverse strand, counting down.
CTAATGTTGCAAATATTTAGTGTTGAGATAATTTTTCCAGATTTACATATAAGTAATTTAAATTTACAACCAGTGTACTTTCAGAAATAATTTCAGTATCTCAGCTTAATCTTCAGTATGTTCTGTTTTAAAAGACAGGGGCTTTAAAAGTTGAAGCTGATGTTATTAAAAGATTTAGATGAATGATGTCATGCTTTGCTTTATCTAAAGGGCCTTTTTAATTTTAAATAATTAAGCATTACATTTTTTTTTTTCCTGAGAAATATGCCACGTCTGATAATATCCAAGTTTATAATTTTTTTTTGGTCCATATTTTAGAATTTTCTGTCTACAGAAATCTCTCATTTGAGAGAGCATCACTGGCACTATTTTGTTGGGTTTTCTTTCTTTTGACCTTGGTGTGTCCTTAAGATTTGCTGCCAATGTTGTTGAATTGCTCAGGGGCTTGTCTCAGCAAAGAACCCCGTGTATGTACGATGTCAGCTCCATCCCAGAAGGCATGTAAGGTGAAGAACACTTAGTATATTTTGCTCTGAAAGACTTTCTAAAAAAATGTTCATTTGGGATGGCATAAAATTTCTGTTGCTGGATTTTTGGTTTTGTTGAGGGTTTTTTTTAGAGAGGAAGAAGGAAATCAGTGGCAAAATGGCAACAGTGAGAGCAGAGACTGGTAAGGAAGGGTTTGAAATTACTCCAATCCAATGTATTTATTAATTTCTTAGCAGAGGAGGGTATAAAACACAAAAGACTTGTGATTAAAAAAAAAAAAAAAAAAAGATTAAAGAGGTGCATAAGAAACTGCCAGTGTTGTTATTGGGGATTAAGTTGACTGATCAAACAATGAGGGCTAAAAAAGCGTGTTCTGCTCTTCTCATAAATTTATCTTGGATTAATTAAATCTGTCATTTATTTAAAAACATGTCACACAGTCATATTAAGATTTCTACCTAAAACGAAAGGGTTGTCAGGAAAAATAGGATAATTTAGTTTAAAATTAAATGCATGAACATAAGCCATAAATCTGCAGATTTTATACATTCCACATGAAAGCTGATTGTAGTCTGTGATCCGGTGGAATTTATCAACCCTTAGAGATCAATTATATAGTCAGAATCTTTACTGTCCCTAAACTTTCTAGGAAACTTCTTTAGAAATTTCATTTTAGTTTAGACAAAAGTTATGCTTAGGAATGCTTGACCCCAAGGTATCAGTTCTGATGTACTTCTACTAAATAACCAAATCACTTTCTTTTCATCATCCAGATAGATTCTGAAAATGTGAAAAGCCTCAATTTGTGGTGAATGGAGTGGAGTTGCCTCTTCATGAGAAAGACCACAAATGTAACTGAGAACTAGTTCTTGTATCTGAATTTTGCAGAGCTGGAAAGAGCAGCAAACGGAACAGAAATTATTTATTTATATATATTTTTTACAGCATGCACTTTTGCTGCCCTGGATACCAGCATAAACAAACACAGCCTGTTTAATTGGTGTAATTCCAGAGCTTTTGCAAAAAGAAGGGATAATCAGGGCACAGTGTGCATATTAACAGAGAAACTCAGGGCACTTATGATTTATCCACATGGTATATTATTTGGACCCATCGCTCACAGAGCCATGATATGATGCAGATACTGCCAGTTCGGTATGTTTGACATAAGATTGGCAGCTGAAGCAGAAATGCATGCACTGAGGGGAAGAAGGGAAGGTGGTTCTCAATCTGAAGCCCTGGGATCTTAGCTGTCTATGGCAGGTGATGTTTTATAAAATTATTTTCCATGAAATTAATTCTTAAGTCTGGTTTCCACAGAGTGCAATGGTAATGGACTTTTTAATGGGGAAAACTGGTTTTAATATATTATATAAATTGACTTCTATAAACTGTTTTTAATATCTTCTGTAAATGGACCATATTCTGGTAGGATAGTGTCTCAGTCTGTGTGTCTGAGTCTTGCTCAACTTGCTCCAAAATAGCTTTGGTGAGGACTGTATAATTAGGAACACGACGCTCAAAATCTGAAAACTTTCAATAAATCGTGAAATGTAAGGTTAAATCTGTCCTGGTACATTCTTGAGAAACCATCAGTCTTCATTATGAGAAAGGGAAACAATGAATCCAGTCATCCAGCATTGTGGCAACTCCATGCTTGGAGGCTTTTGAAAATGGATAGGATTCAGGCAGCAATCAGAGTTTTCAGTCAGTCCTCCTTAGGAAAGGTTGGAAAATTGTCCTTTAGAGGTCTTGTTCAGCCCAATTTTTTCTGTTATGCTATGACAGATTTCTGAGTATGGATTATCCACATTATTTCTGAGTATGCCATTATTCACAGTTGATCTTGGAAAGGAGATGAGTCTCCTGTACTCTAAATCACATGTCCATTCATTTTAATCCTATATTGGTACTCTGCAAGAATTTCTGTATAGGATAATATGATGGCTAATTATTGCGATCTTAGTCTTATGTTCTGAACATGAGGAGAAACTACTTTGAGGGTGACAGAGCATTGAAAGAGGCTACCCAGAGAGGTGGTAGAGTCTCTGTCTCCAAAGACATTCAAAACCCACCTGGACACGCTCCTGTGCAAACTTCTCTAGGTGAACCTGCCTTGGCAGTGTAGTTGGACTGGATGATCTCCAGAGGTCCCCTCCAGCACCTATTCCTCCATGATTCTGTTAAATTATTGAGCTGATGTTTTCAAAAACACAGGGAAATATGTTGAAATAAATTAATGTTAACAAGTATAAAAACATCAAAGGTATTTGGGCAATGTCTGAAGAGCCATGTAGTTGCAGTGTCTTCCTTTATATATGCTTGCATCAGTCACTCTAAACTGAGTATTTTATATATAAAAAGTTACATGCTGTGTGAAATAGCATGAGCAAACCAGGGAAATCTTAGACTCCCCTGTTAGATTTGCTTGGATTTTGTGTTAGGAATTTAAGATTTTAGGGTTTTAATAGAGTTCATGTCCTGTATAGGAATATTAACTTCAAAACATGAGTTTTACTTCAGATGGAGTGAAATTAATGGAGTTTATGGATTCAACACAAAGCATAATGCCAATTAATTGTTTCTCAGTGTCAAGCCCAGCAAGTCAAAACCTCTGAAAAGAAACAAAGAGAATTGCTGAAAAGAAGTGAGATTCGCAAGTTGTCATGACCACAATTTAATGAGAAGAGGGAAGTGCTTTAATTAAGCAGTAAAGAAAATATTGATGTAAGCAAAACTAATTGCCATTTCTCAGCTTTAGAGATGGCCTCATTTAATATTTGCTCTCAGAAACTCATACAAAGCACCCATTCATAGAAACATAGAATGGTAGGGGTTGGAAGGGGCCTCTAGAAATTGAGTCAACCCCCCCTGCCAAAGCAGGATCACCCAAGGCATGTTGCACAGGAGCATGTCCAGGCAGGTTTTGAAAGCCTCCAGAGAAGGAGACTCCACAGCCTCTCTGGGCAGCCTGTGCCAGGGCTCTGTCACCCTCACAGCAAAAAAGGTTTTCCTCCTCACAGGAGCTTCCTGTGTTCCAGCTTGTAGTCATTGCACCTATCCTATCATGAGGCACCACTGAAAAGAGGCTGGCCCCTTCTATTTGACACCCATCCTTCAGATATTTGTAAACATTAATAACATCCTCTCTCACTCTTTTCTTCTCCAGACTAAACAGCCCAAGGGATTTCAGCCTTTCCTTATAAGATAGATGTTCCAGTCCCTTAATCAGCCTCGTAGCTCTCTGTTGGAGTCTCTCTAGTATTTCCCCATCTCTCTTGAACTGGGGAGACCAAAACTGGACCCAATGCTGCAAATGTGGTCTCACTAGGGCAGAGAGGAGAACCTCCTTCAACCTGCTGGACACACTCTTCTTAATGTATAGGATTACATCACTCTTCGTAATGTAAAGGATACCATTGGCCTTCTTGGCCACAAGGGCACATTGTTTTTCCATGGATAACTTGTTCACCAGGAATCCAAGGTCATTCTCCATGGAGGTGCTTTCCAGCAGGTCTACTACTAACCTTTACTGGTGTGTGGTTATTCCTCCCTAGCTGTAGGATTCTACTCTTATCCTTGTCAAACTTCATTAGGTTCCCTTTTGCCCAGCTCCCCATTCTGTGTAGATCTCACTGATAGAAATCTTACTTATATATCTTGATGTAAAAGTTGATCCTTAAGCACCTCTGCAGTGTTGACCTTAGGAAATTGTTTTTCTGTTTCATATTTGTATTGCACATTGCTCAGCTTTATAAATATGAAATGCAGTGCCACACAGCAAAGAGCTGTTATCCATCTGAATAACTACAGCTGTGCTGGAAAAAGAGGCTACCTAATTTAGATGAAAAACATGCCAGTATTTGACAGAGAAGAATCATAGAAGAAGATCGAGCCAAGATAATCAAAGAGTGACTGCTCATTGATGTATTAGAGCTACTACAGCGTCTTGTTTGAACACTGGCAAGCTTTTGTTGTAGAAATCAATAAAGCCATTTCATTGGTTTACGTTAATCAGCTTCTAATACAGAAATACTATTGAGCAGATGCATAGAAAAAAAACTCAGTGTTGTCTGCAACAGGACTCCCACTCATCTCCCTAAATGGATTATGAGTTTCATCTTGTGCATGAAAAAGATTGCAGCAAAATGTTATTAAGGAAAATACCTTCATATCTCTCAAATTTTGAAGTCCATATGTACTGCTGGAACTGATTTTAATACCTTAGCACATATCTTATCTCCCTCTCATCTTTGATCCAAGGCAGAGAGGACTGTGGGGAACAATTACATGATCGACTGGGATTCCAGAAAATATATGATGATCAAAGCAGTATTCTCTGTTCCCCTTGCGAGTGTGGGTTGAATTCAGCTGCATAAAGTAACCATCTGGAGCACGCTGCTCCCAGATTATCAAGAAATGGAAATTCTTCACCCTTTTAGACTTTTTTCTTTTCTTTTCTTCTTTTTTTCCTTTTTTTTTTTTTTTTTTTTTTTTTAAGCTCCAGGACAAAACTGATGGAGACTCTAAGGAGCTTTTTGTAGTGTTTGGCTTTCAACTCCAGATGGTTTCCATGACCTCAAATTTGTCCCAGCTGCAAAGCTCATATGACATGGTTATTAGCTTGATTGGTAGGCAAAACGAGATGACTCTAAGACATATTAAAGAAGTAAATTATGATGTTACAGGGGCCAATTTAACATACTTTGTGGGAAAATGGGTTCACTCAACATCTGGAGAGGACTGTGATGTGAAAAGATCTATACTTTCCTTAGATTTCTACCAACCAGAATTTGGTAGAAATCTTTCAACCCCCAGACTTCATTCTGAATTTTAATCCTATTGTGACCAATAATACATATTGAAATAATAATTTCCAGGCATTTTTCATCAGGAAGGGTGAGCATGGAAAGAAATTTTTCATCCATGTTTTTCAGACAGCAACATGTTGTGGTGACTGTGCTTTAGTGTGAACTGAGAAGGGAGTCACAAAGCATAACATAATCCTCAGGGAAGTCAATGCCTGTGAAGTACTGGCCTTGGTTTATGTTTTTGAAGTGGTGAGAGGGAATTGGTTGAACTGCTGCACTCTAAATGTTGTTTATAGGCAAATAGGACAGATATCTTGTATATAAAGCCAAAAATGTACCATTTGTATAAATACAACCTTATTGATCTAAATTCAAGATTCATTTATAGTCTAGGTGGAATTAATCTTGATAGCTTCTTCACTCTAGGACTCATTTGTGGTCATTTTTTTTTTTTTGTGTGTGTGTTTTCCAATCATTAATTCTCTCTCTTTTATTCCCTTCTCTTTCTTTTGGGAGGGGAGACAGGTGAATAGCATCTGACATTTGTCTAGTAGCTGGCCCAACCCTAGAACTTGACAAGGATTCAATTCAGCTAGAGCTCTGCCACCAGGCTGAATGCTATAACGTGTTTGGTCTCACCAATAATGGTCAGGACTGGAGCATGCATGTCTGGATTCCAACATGGAAATGACCCAGAGATCTCAAGCAGTCTCTTGGTTGTTGCCTGCATATTTGAGCAAGCACTATCCTGTCATATGCACAGAAGAGGAAGAGACTCCAAGGATGTGGTCAGTTAACACTGCTTCTGGTGTGAACTGAGACAAAATGGATATGAAATTGTTCTTTTTAAAATTTAGAAGACAAATGGATCAAGGAAAAAAAAAAAAAAGCATTCTTCTTTAATTAGATGTAATTCAACCTAAGGAAACCCCTAACACAGTATATCTTGCATATGGTCTCTGGCTACAGGATTGCTTATATGGATGACTAACATTTCCTCAACATTATGAATAGACAGGAGAATCCTTGAACAGATTTTCCTCCTACACCGTTGCTTTTTTATTGTTTTTCAAGTGGCTTTTCAAGAGATGATGCTCCCCCATATTTGTATTTAACTGTTATTGCCTACCCACACAATGGATCTTTTTAATTTAGCAGAGAAAACTCTCACCCTGACTGGGATAATGTTTGGATGAAGGCCAAATTGAATTGCTGCTCCTTGCTCTGTCTTCAGAGGCTCTGTTTAGCACAAGTGGAGATGTCCAGGATTCAGCTTTGTCAAGAGAATTGGTGTCACAACCTTCTAAACTAAGCCCTGCTGCTTTCTCTCTACTCTGTAACTCCATTTTTCCTTTAGCCTCTGTTATTTGGACACCACGAAGATATTTTGTAACCCCAGAGTACACCATGCTCTATTAGACAGTGCTTGAAATTGAGAATTCACTTTTTAATTAACAATTTCATAATTTTCCTCATTTCTAGTTAGAGAGGAAAAACTCACCCCTCCATTGCATCTGAAGACCACCAGACCAATTTTTTTTTTTTTTGTCACCAACACACATTCACAGTCTGAGAGCCATAAAACATATTCTTGCACTGAGCACAAAACTGCATGTGTGCTCAGTGCTCTCCAAATAATACCGACTGAAGCTGTCTGCCATGGAAGTACCCAGCATGATTGCAGAGCTCATGAATGGAGCATTGGAAGACTACGTTATGTAACCTCTATGGAGGTGAGTATGGTGGGAGGCTCTTCTGGGTTGCTGGTCCCATAGATTGTTCACCTGATGGGGAATGGCTATGCCCATTAGAGCCACAGAGGCTGTGCAAGAACACACCGAGTTTCTTTGGTGATGGGCTTTAATTTTTTTATAAACTGTAAATAAAAAACATCCTTCCCTTGATCTGATGTCAGAGTGGTTCATACTGTGCACAGAAAAGATTGTTCTTTGCAGAACACAATCTTTTCTCCCCACACACTTCTCAAAGAAGGCAAAGCTTTGTCCCAGGCCATGTCTCACTAGTGGGTTTGGCAATGAGAGGGTTCCTTTGTACCTGAAGTCACTTTTAACTTTGCAATGATTTCATGTGGATCAAGAGCACATTTTACTCTGCTTCTTCAAGGGAAAATACATTTTTTAAACCCTGAATACATCTTAAAAATAAAAGTATGTAATCTACAATAATTTATTCACAATGTTTTAATTCTAATTAATTTCTAATGTGTCCTAAAATATTTGCATAAGAAAATCTTTGTCATTTTCATTTTTGAGAAATAAAATCACCCATCATGATGTAATATTTAGAAGTACAAAGTGATCTAATGCCCATTCTTTTGTATCAAATTGGCTTTCATTTTTAATCATAAATGCTGCCATTCTATGGCTCTTGAATAATTACAGTTTAAATCAAGCTGCCTGGGGGATGTACTCAGCCATGGGAGAAGGAAAACAGATCACTCCTTTGTTCTCTTTTCAAAGGCCACATCAAAACTCTTGCAAGTCATAGAAGGAAAGGTGTTGAGAACCTCATCACAGAAATGCAACAGCACTTTTCTCTCTGGCTTAAGCATTGTGCTTTGCATCCTTCCATGGCAATTGAAGACTAATGACAACTCTTATGGGGCATTCATTAACAGAAGTGAATAAGATTTTTCAGCATCCTTGACAGACCTCTGGCATGCAAGCAAATAAAGAATTCAAACAAGATGGACCACAACTTGGCACTGGTGAGGTCACACCTTGAATCCTGCATTCAGTTTTGGGCCCCTCACTCCAAGACAGATATTGAGGGACTGGAGCAAATCCAGAGAAGATCAATGAAGCTAGGGAAGGGTCTAAAGCGCAGGTGTTGTGAGGAGTGGCTGAGGGACCTGGGGTTGTTCAGCCTGAAGAAAATGAGGCTCTGGGGAGACCTTCTGGCTCTCAACAGCTCCCTGAAAGGAGTTTAGAGCCAAGTGGGGGTTGGTTACTTCTCCAATATAACAAGCATCAGGACAAGAGGAAATGGTCTCAAGCTGTAGCAGGAGAGGTTTAGTTGGATATTAGGGAAAATATTTTGTCTGAAAGGGCTGTCAAGACCTGGCCCAGGTTGCCCAGGGCAGTGCTGGAGTCCTTATTCCTGAGGAGGTTTTGAATCTGTGGAGATATGGTGCTGAGAGGATGTGGTGACCTGTCAGTGCTGGGTTAATGGTAGGACTTGATGATCTTGAAGGTCTCTTCCAATCAGAACAGTTTCTTCCTTCTTGGACTTTTAATGTGTTATTAACATCCTGTGAGATGTGATAGTCCTGTGCACCAGAAATATCAGAGGTACTGTTTGGCAGGGTGAATTAATCCATGTGAGAAGTTTGATGGTTTTTTTTTCATCTTTGCTGTTTCCAGGACCAATTTAGTTATCTAAGGAAGCTTGGTGCCTCTAAGTTGCAGATAAATAAGAAACCTTTACCTTACAATTTTTAGCCTTTTCAGGTTATGAGCTGCACAGAGAGTGTGTCAAAAAAAACCCCAACAACCCCACCCTGGCATACTTGCTCCAAACCTGCTGCTTTGTAAAAATCATGTCCTTTTATCAGTTCCCATGTCCTTTTAAAGCTGTTGAGTACTTTGCTTCAATGTTTTCAAGAGTCCTGTGTCCTTATGAAATAGTTTATCCAATTATGACAAGTCATAGTGATATAGGGAAGTTGAGGTAGAGATGGTGACAGACAGAATTGGAAGCCTTAAACCAGCAAAAAGAAAAATATGTATTTTACTGTAATTTCATGACATTTCTTAGTTGTTCCATTTTCTCTTTGTATAGACATTTTACAATTAAATCTTATATTTACTGAGAGCTTCACTAATGTTAGGAAGCATAACTGATGTTTGGAAATATATTAGGTGATGTCTGCACTTCTTCACTGCCTGTCCTTTCAAGAATTACTTGTCTGTATATGTCTTAACTAATAAAAATCTAAAGTCCCATGTTTCATGTGGCTTTACCATTAGCTTCAGATAGAGGTTTATGCCAGCTGAATTTTGTTCCCCACACTTGTTGATTAAAAGCAAGGTTGTTTTTTTAAAAAAACCAAACGCACACACAAAACAAACAAAAAACAAACAACAAAAAAAACCTCTAACTGTAATGATAGATTTGTCACTGACAGACTTGGTGTTGCTTATCTGCTAGTAGCCGGAGGAGGAGAAAGAGTGAGAAGAGGCGATTTTCTTCACGTAGATGCCAAGAAGCTTTTATTTATTAATTTACAGCTCTTTTTATACCCTTTTAACCTCCAGACAATTGGACAACAAGCCAGCCACCCCCTGGGGTGATTGGCTGGGGTGTCACAACACCCATAATAATAATATCTTTCTACTGTTTTACAAACAGCTGCCACCAAGGTCACAGCTGGTGGGAATCTTTGCGATCCCATGAGAAGGAAAATTCCAGGCAGTAGTTATTTTAGCATCCACAACTTGGATCAGTGGAGGAGCTCTAATTCCCAACTACACATTGTGCTGCAGAAATGAAGAGTGACTGTATTCTCTAGGGAGGACCAACTACTAAGAACCAAAGTACTAGTTGCTTCTGTGCCTCTCCCTCCAGTAACAGTATAAGAGAAGGGAAAATATTTCTGGTATGATGTAGACACATTATTAGTGTATTGGCAGAGCTGAGCTTTCACTTCACAATGTTTGATTCTGGTCTGCCTCATGGCCCTGATGCAGCTTTTTCTTGAAATAGAGCTGTATCAAGTGGGCAACTGCTTGTGCATGGTGGCATTACTTGTGTCTACATCCCCTTTGTTCCCATCATGTGCACTGCAAATCATCAGCAGTGCCAGTGTGTCTCCTGGGAAGCAGCTTCTGCCATGGGATTCTCATAAGAAAAGGTCAACATGTGTCTTCAAAACTGCTGTTGTGATGGTTTCAGTTGGTGGCTGTCTCATCAGCCTGTGGGCTATGGACAGAAACAGTTTAAACTGTCTGCCTGCCTCAGGGATCTCCAGAGTGTAGCCCAGAATTGTAATGGAGAATGACACGGGGTTCTCACTGTACATACAGAACATCCAGGCTGAATTTCCTTATATTTTTCCATAGGAAAATACTTCATAGCACCTTTGCTTATAAAATAAATTATTTCTAATATACTTTTACTGATAAGCAGAATTCTTCTACAAAACCAAATAATCTTGGACTCTAAAAGGGAGCTTAACTTGATGTCCTTTAGCTCTGACAGAATGTAGCACATTAACTGCTTTAATGACAATATAATGTTTCTTTGACCATAAACTCTCCGTGTCCCAAGGCTATTCAGCAGCAAAGTAGATTTAATAGGTTAAAATCACAGCCTCATAGGTATACCTGGCTTGTGACAGATGGGAGGCAGTGTAAAACATGCTAAACATCATAGTCATGTTGTTAGCATGTGTTAATATTTAATGAGTTTTATTTGCTTGCTTGATGGAAGAGCAGCACGCTCCTAATTTATTTATCAGAGGTTAGATAACAATTTCTGATTTGGATTCTTGCTTCTGTTTCTCTGCTTCCCCATAAACAAAGAAAATCTTAAAAATTAAGATATCTTCAGGTGATACCAAACCTGTTCATATTTCATTTTTCCAAAAGGGAATGTATAGAGTGATTGCACTAGGCTTTGGTGCTGACAGAAGTATTTCAGCTGTTATATAACCAATAAGACCACTTATAAATCATCTTAGCTGGAGCAGACTAACATTAGTCAAACAGACATGCTACTCCTGCTATTTTCTTTGGCAGAATTCCTATGTCCGTTTCTAAAGAAATTTATTTTTTTAACTATTTATTTATTTTTAATTAGAACTGGAAGCTGGACCTGATGGGGCCCATTTTCAAGAGATGCTGAGCATATCCCCTGCTTTTCCATCTCACTTAGGATGCAGCCTTCCATGAGCTATAGTTGACAGGTTGCTTTCCAAATCTGCTTTCCTTGCCATGTCTGTCAGTAGGGAACCATTGTCCTGGAGTCATATCTAAAGAAGTAGGTGATAGTGGGTTTAATTACTGTTTATTTCAAGTGAGGGGTTGGTTTTGAGATGAGTGTTCTTTGGGAGGACGGAGCATCCCTCACACTCAGTAAATGGCTGCACTGTCTGGTGGCCTGAAATGGAAACCAGGTCAGCATCCAAGTTTGCAGACAGATGACCATTCATCAAATAACTGAGCTGGGGGATGAGTTACCACCCAGGATCACATCTGCAGCTGAATGTTGCATAGTTGGAGCTTTTAAGTCCCTCTTATTTGCCAGCTAAGCTGCTTACTTGCCTTAAGCAAAATAAGACAGGATGCTTTAAAAAGTTTAGATCAGATTAATTAATAAACTGCTTGGGTGGTGCACCAGCACATCTGTATCTGAGTCCATTCAGAGGTGGTCATCTTGGCTGTTACAAGTGGTTTGCTGAATTAGCCATGGTGCTGCAAGAGAGCTGTAAATTGAGAGGCATTTTCTCATCTGGTTTGCATTATAGTTTTTGGTTTGCATATAGTTCTTTAAATTACACCAGCCTATCAGGGTGGTCTTCTAGCACCAAGCCTGGTTTGAACTGTAGGTTAACATACCTCAGAGAGACATGTGAGGAATTACTGAAAGTTTGTAAGGAGCAAAATACAGCATAGGCTCACATGATTAAAATATCTCCTCAACCTCTCCCCGTTCAGACAAGGGTGTCTTGTGGCCGTGAGAATCCACTGATCACTACAGACTTGGATTTGATATTCATAATAGCAATAAACAGATAAACAGAGATTGGTGACTGAACTTTTTACCCTGTCTTGAAAGCTAAGGTAATACGAAAAGTACTGCTTTTGCCTTTGTGTTTATGCAGTGTTCAAAAAAAGGAGATTTTTGGTCTAGCTGAGACCTTTGGGGATGCTCTAGTAAGAGTGAGATAAAACAATAAACTACATTGAGCAGCCACAGACAACTGCCATAGTAACAAGAAATGGTTGCAAAGTTAAATTCCATATGACTAATTAAATTCTAATACAATCACACAAGTGACTATTTTTTTCCTTTAAAATTCATTGGACTGTTGTGGGGGCCCATGAGGGCAGCATCTGCCAAAAAAGGTCTGAGGAAGGTCAGTGTAAATGGTGAACATTGTCCACTGGGTGTGAGCTGAGACTTACTCTCACTTCACTGAAGAGACAAGCTGGCCCTCAGAGCAGAGCTGCAGGCAGTGGCCACCCAGCTTTCCAGCATATGTATTTCTGATTTTAAGAAAAACTAATTTTCCTTCTCTTTTGCCTCCCCTTTCTTACATCAGTCACTAAAAAAATGTACATGACTTGTTTGAAGACTTAGCCAGTTTTGGCATTTGTACTTACACTGACAAAATGCTGGTCTGCACAGAGCATTGGAGGAACATTGTTCTGACAGCCCATTGAGTTTTACATTTCCAAACTTTCCTGGTTAATGTACCGTGGGCTGTGGTCTGCTCCCTCCTCCCTCGACATCAGTGCTGACGCCAGGGCCCTTGGAGCCTCTGGCTGCCAGCACACGTGCCTGAGGACGGCTCTGGGTGGTTGGGAGCACCCCAGCACCCTGCCTACCACTCCTCTGGCAGCAAACACATGGGTAAGAAGAGCTCCGTTTGTTTCGGAGGCCACTTTGCCAGGACAAAGCTGCGTGTGGCAACACATAGGGTTAGAAAAGAAAAAGTGTTTTTTACAGAACAGATGCTAATAACAGTGAGAAAAAAAGAAGCAGTTAAGAGCCGAGTGTGGGAGCCCATATAAACATGTACTCTCGGGACAAAAAGGGTCTTTTCAAAGGAATAACCTTTGAAAAGCACACACACAGCAGTGTGATGGTGAGAGAGAATTCCTTCGATTTGCTCTTTTATGTTAATGTGCGCTGCTAATGAGGCTATTCCTACAGCCATATTTATCCCAGAAAACTTTAGTTCTTGAAAAGCCAGTAGTAAACAAAAGTAACCCCCATCCACTAGTCCTAGTTTCATAATCATGGAGAATTTAGTTTGATAAACTGAAGAAAATCAAAGCAGAATGTGGAATTACAAACTAAGCTTGCCAGAAACCCCTGGAGAAGCTTGGGACCTACAAAGGAAAAGCTGAAAACATATCAGAAAACACTAACAAATAACACACAGTATGTAAAGAACTAAGAAAAAAAACCAACCCAAACTTTTCTGAGCTTACTTGTGGAAGGTTTTTGTGAAAGTGAGAAGATTAAAAGCAACAAACAAGATGTTTCATGCTGATGATTGAATAAATTTTAATGATGGAAATAAGCAGAAATACAATTCTCCAAAAGCAAAAGCTGGTAGTTAGGTACCTTAATGTTCTCCAGACTTATTTTATGACACCATCTGCTTATAAGCTTGCATTTTATTATTTAATTGCAGCCATTCAAATCTTTTTCTTTTTCTTTTTTTTTTTTTTTTCCTGTCAAAACTCCCATCAACCATAAACTAGTGCTTCAGGGACAAAATCTCTGATTTCCTTATTTTCTTGTTTCCTTTGCCTTACCTTGCCTGGTATTATAACAAAAATCAGTAAAGAAGAACAAAAGGCTACTATACAAGATGAATATAGATGCTACAGATTGGCAATAAATCTTAGTTACTCACACTTTTGTTATCTGAGACCTCTCCCCCTTTATTTTCTTATTTTAAAAGGACCATTTTCTGTCATTTTTACTTACTGCTTGAGATTTCCAGCACCTCATTCACTCATATATTTGAATAGAGTTGGAAACCTTGAACTATCTAATACATCATTCTTGAAATGAAAAATTGCACAGGGCCAAATAGAGCCAATGTGATCAAATAACTCATTGAGTTAATCCCATGGAGTGTTGGAGTATCAGCATGTCCCAGGCTGGGTTTGGGTGTGAGTGTACTTACACTTGCCTGATGTGAGATGCCGGAAGAAATAAAATCTGCTGCATCACTGATATGTTTTAGTTACTGGCAATCTTTTTTACCTTAGTGTGCCCATTGCACAATGCAATATTTACTGCTAAAGCCATGACTGGGGCAGTTAGTCTCTAAGTGAGAATGGTGGAATTAAGTAACGGTGGAAGTGAAGCAATACCACAGAAGTGATGATAGAGTAACTCCATGGTGAACACACATGCCAATATATCTCTGTTTACCAATGACTCTTTAGTGTGTACCTTCCCATTCCCCACCCCGGGCAGACCTCACCCACAAGTAAGGTGGAACAGTGAAGACTCTGCTGTGCAAGAACAAAGCTTTCTTCTGTGGCTTGTTCCCAGCTTAAATTTATTTCAGCTGGGATGATAGATCTGATCAATCATTTGGGTCTGTTGCTGGAGCTCAGTGTCTTCAGTGGTGAGTGGAATAGAAGGAGGGATTAATTTAAGTAGTTTGGTAGGGGTTTTTTTAACTAAAAATTAAGTTTAATTTTGTAATTTTGAAGCCGAGCCTGACAGTCAATCTCTGTAACGCTACAGCTTGCTAACAGTTGGAACAACTGGGCTAGGAAAGGTCACCCTTACCCCCTGAGACCAAGAATAAATCTGAGGAAAGATCAGCAGTAAAGGTCGTGTGTTACTGATATGTGACAGTTGGTAAAGAGCAGGTTAAAACCCACTGAGCTCTGTCACTTTTAGGGCAAAGTTAGTTGTCGACAGCGTGAGTTGGTGTTTCTCTCCAATATTTTGAATAATTATTTTGGTCATTCGTTCAGTGAAATAGTTGCAGTGCAGTGCAGTGAACTGAAATGACCTAAAAATAATTCCCTAACACAACCTGACGCTCTGGCTTATATTCAGTGAGAGATTTATTGTTTTACTCATAAAAGATTTTCATCAAAGTACTCCTCAGTCATTCCAGGGTAGCTGGCTCCATTCCTACATTACCAAATAGCTTTATATACACAAGGTAATATTACACAGAATCACAGAATGGTGGGGGTTGGAAGGGTTCTCTGGAAATCATCTCGTTCAACACTACCCACCCCATACACTTCTACCCTGCCCCTCCACCCCCATTCCCCCAGTTAAAGCAGGGTCATCAGAGCAGAGGTCCCAGAATTGCATTGTCCAAGTGGGTTTGTAATCTCTCTGGGCAGCCTGAGAGAGGCTCTGGCACCCTCACAGCAAAGAAGTGTCTCCTCTCGTTCATCTAAAACTTCCTGAGTTCCAGTTCGTGTCTATTGCCCCATAGTTGCTATTGTCCTGTTGCTGGCCACCACTGAAAATAGTCTGGCCCCATCCTCTTGATCCCACTATTTAGATATTGATAAGGATTGATCAGATCCCCTTAGTCTTCTCCAGGTTACACAGCTTTGCTCATCACAGCAATGCTCTAGTCCCCTCAGGACTGTTATAGCCTCTGCTGGACTCTCTCCAGCAGTTCCTTTCACTCTTGAGCTGAGTATCTCAGAACTGAACACAATACTCCAGATGTAGATTCATTAGGGCAGAGTAGAGAGGGAGAAGACCCTCCCACTACCAGCTGGTCACACTCTCCTTAGTGAATACCAGGAGACCATTGACCTTCTTGGCCATGAGAGCACATTTCTGGCTCACAACCTATTGTGTACCAGGACTGTCAGGTCCTTCTCTGCAGAGCTGTTTCCCTGTAGGTTAATCTCTCCCCTGTAGTGGTGCATGGGGTTATTCCTCCCCGGGTGCAGGACTCTACTCTAAACTCTGTGAGGCTTCCCTCTACCCAACCCTTCTGCCTGTCCAGGTCTCTCTGAATGGCAGCACAGCATTCTAGTGTGTCAGCCACTCCTCCTATCTCTGAACCATACTCAAACTGGATGAGGAGCCACTCTGTCCCTTTAGTGGCTTCCTCCTTCAAAAGTTGACTGTGTTGGGACAGAAATCATTTCTGTGGATCTCCAGAGGAGACCTGTGGCCTGCTGCTTGGAGGTACAGCCCTGGTAACTGTTTTTTCAGGAATGAACCCTGTCAACACCAGACACTCAGGTCCACTGAGGCTATGTTGTGGTGCACTGGTGCTGAACCTAAGCACAGTGGTGTGCTGCTATGAGAGCTGCTTTTGGAGAATGGCTGGCTGGTTAGAAGCTTCTGCTTTTAATTGGTGCTACTGCTCCTGCCAGTGCCATATCAGGTGGCTTAGCAGAGGTCTAAGTCCCAACTGTGTTAGTGACTGGAGTTAATTTTAATCTATTGTGTAAGGGTGTAAGTACTATTCATCTGTGGGGAGGACTGGGATTTAAAAGCAGCTGTACATTCTCATGTGGTAGTGACAATAAATGGGAGTGCTAATTATGCCTGGAAAAAACTTTTTGTAGACTAAAACTAACCTTTCCTTTTTTTTTATTTCTTTTTTTTTTTTATGTTAACCTTGTTTAGATGTTCCCAGGTTGCTTTAGAATAATTAAAATGAGCAGAGATTGCACTGATGTAATGTAATAAGGCAGTGGCTTGTTTCTTTCCATTTTATTCCCCTTCTAGCACTAGTGTGTATCCAGTTTGGTAAAGTGTAGAGGAGACTCTAGACACAAACTGAACTTGTACATTTTTGTGATTTTTCTACCCACCATTCCTTTAAAATGGTTATAAACACCTCTCAACAACTCATCTCCAAAGTCATTGAAGGCAGCTATTCCAATATGACTAAAGCACCATTGCTGGCAAAACACATTAATGTTTGCCCTGTTGACAATGCCTGATCCATCCTGTCCTTCTCTTAGGCAGTGTTGGATACATTTAGCACCATTGTGTACTTATGACTCACAAATAACTCACAGGATTACTTCAGCCTGTTTGAGATTCAAAAAATAGTTACTGAATATTTGCCACTGATTTTAATCAAACCTGGGGAAAACAAAAATAAAAATCAGGTATTGAGTTGCAAAACAGTGTAAGTTCTCCTCCACCATTTTAGAAACTTTAAAAATGGGGGAAAGTCTTGAATGAACTCACTTGTAAAGTGTGTGTGTGTGTGTGTGTGTGTGTGTGTGTGTGTGTGTGCGCGCGCGCAACCATGTGTATCCATGTGCACATGGGTTGGCATCTGGGAAGTACTGGTTCCCTCTGCTGTGAGCTACCTGCTGAAGGGCACTTGTACAAGTTCATGAGTTGCAGGTGCTGCTTGAATTAATGCCTGTGTGGCTGCTCAGAGTAGTAGAACAAAAATCTGCAACAATATGGGGCTGTAGCCCTACAAAATGAATTGGCTTTCTGTGAAACCAGAAGAAAAGTGCTTATTTTTCAGAAGCTGTCAGCAGGAAAGAGTGGCAGAATTACTGATTGGACTACCTTTGCAGAGGAGGCAGGAAGGAGAATTTGAAAGAGTTACATCAGCTGAAGACTAAACTCTGTGGAGGGACTAATGTTTTATTTTATCCTGTTTAATTCTGCTTTGTGCACTGATCCCTTTTTTTGTTGGTGGTGGGTTCTTTTTATTTTTTAAATGTATTTATTTATTTATTATTTCATAGGGAGAGAAGTGGAAGGAAGATTTAGATTGCAAAAATTAATCTAGGCAAAAGTCTATGTGGGTAAAGCCCCTTTCTCTTCCCTCATTTGTATTTGTTTTAGTTAAACATCTTTCTATTCAGTCAGTGCTGCTTGTCATGAAGATAATCTTGACTGCTGCTCCTTTATCCTTGTCATCATTCTCAGCCCATGTATGTGCTGAAGGGCTTTTTAGTCTGCCTGGAGGAGAATTACATGACACTTGCCCCCATCACAACAACTCCATGGTCCCTGTGGCTACAAGGAGAGGATGGGAAGAAGTAATGAAGATCTGAGCAATGCTCAGAAGTTACCACTGTATACCTTCAGGGCCAACATTAGACACCA
>JAOEGS010015370.1:5337-20022 GCA_025447755.1 Corythornis vintsioides | reverse complement strand
GTGTCCAGTTTTGGACACCCCAGTTCAGAAAAGACAGAGATTTACTGGAGAGAGTCCAGCGCAGGGCCACCAAGATGCTGAAGGGAGTGGATCATCTCCCTGCTGAGGAGAGGCTGAGAGAGCTGGGGCTCTTTAGCCTGGAGAGGAGGAGACTAAGGAGGGACCTCATCAGTGTCTATCAATTTGTTAAAGGTGAGTGTAGGAAGGACAGAGACAGACTCTTCTCAGTGTCATCCAATGACATGACAAGAGTCAACGGGAGTTAAGTTGGAGCACAAGAGGTTGAGGGGAAACACAAGGAAAAACTTTTTCCCAGTTAGGGTGCCAAAGCCTGGAAGAGGCTGCCCAGGGAGGTTGTGGAGTCTCCTTCTCTGGAGACATTTAAGACTCACCTGGATCTGTTCCTGGGTGACTTGGTCTAGGTGACCCTGCTCTGGCAGGTGGGTTGGACTAGATGATTTTCTAGATCCCTTCCAACCCCTAGCATTCTGTGATTCAGTATTCACGGTGCCATTTGTTGTCTTTGCTGGTATCTTCCTCTTCTCTCTTCCCTTTTATAGAGAAATTCTGGTTAATGATACGTGACATTATTTCTGCATCTATGGCATATTTGACTGTGTACACAGTGTGGTGTACATGAGCCACAGGGAGCAATTCTGCCTTAACACAATCCTTAAGAGCACCTTGTCCTGCAGCCATCACTCAGCATCATGTATATCACCTTGCAGAGGGATTATTAAGTTTCTGTCTACCAAAAGGCACAGGCAGGCCCCAGTTGACAACAAAATAAAAAGAGCACTATCTAGAGACACCATAATGACTTTCATTCCTCCTGTAAATTTACACAGTTAAGAATAACATTTATTGGACAGATGTAAAGGATTTCAAAGGGCTAACCTGTGCCTGCTCTCCAGAAGATAGCTCTGTTTCACAGCTAAAAGCATAGGTGGGCCATGAGTGATCACCGTCTTAGCATGGGAGCCAGGGTAAAAAAAATGGTTCATGAGCAGCACATCATGCTCGTCTGAATTCACTGTAGCTACATATTTTTTCTGCTGTACCATTTAGTATCATCCTCCCCTCATGGTAAATAATTTACAGTCCTTTTTTCAAAGACATTTTATAGTATAGAACACATGGAAAATCATCATGATTGACAAAAATCTACCTTGTGATAGAGTTCTTGCCCTTTTTGACTATTAATAAGTTACGTCCTGTTCACAGGAACTTAGTGTAACTACAGTATTTAGCTGCCAAAGTATTCAGTATCATCTTGCCTGTACAGTAAATAATTTATCTATTTCTACAGGGAATGTCACATAAGTGAACTGGAATGGTCGTTGATTACATGCGTAGTATGTACAGTCCACGAAAGAATTTGCAACAGCCATGTGATAGGAGTCCTGGTTACTTTCAAGGCATCTTTCAAGGTTTCCAAAAAGCTCCTATAGGAAACACTAAAGAGTCATTCAGATGTCTCTATGGTACTGGAAAATTTTTTAGTTGTTTTTTTTTTTTTAGAGTAGTATACTGTCAGTTAAGTAAACTTTTCCACCTCAATCATTTTCATGTGTAAGTCTTTATGGTGTTTCTATCTTAATAGGACTCCTTGAATTAGAAAAATGAACTGCAAGGCAAATTTTCTCATGATCACCAAGAATAAAAGACTTGTGAGGACTTACTTGCTATTTTACCAGGAATATCCTCAAGCCTTTCAGGTTCTTGTGGTTTCCAGCTCCTAGTCCCCACTTTTCTGTATAAAGTAAGTATATGATTCTAAACAAGCAGTGACTGTCTCCAATGTAATTAATTTTCCTCACTCATCAAGGTGCCTGTAAGTCCAAACTAGAATTTTTAAAGCACTTAGAATGAAAGATTATAGCTGCAGCTTACAGGTGTGCCTGCCACTCCTTTTCCACTTGACTGATAATACATTTCTGTGCATCATCTTTGCTGTGTGTCTACTACCATGCCCTGCTGGCTTTCACTGAGAAGTGTTTTACTCCAAGAAATTCCCTGAAAGCAGTGGACTGGGCCATATACAAAGCTGGCTAACCTGAATTCTCAGATCCCAACTGCACTTTCATGCCTTAATGACTCCTGAAAGAAGCCTTTGCAGTAGTGCATAGGCTAATGTGCTTCACAGAAGTATTAAGGGGGTTGGATTCTGTTACTAGATTAGCAAAGTAATCTGATTTCTAAACTTCATACATCTCTATTGCTTATGGAACATCACACAAAAATGCACAGTTGAATTAGCAGGTTACTGATGTGCACCAAATGAGGATTTGTCACTAACCTAATGAAACTCTTTTGAACTTCTACATGAACTCACAACATTCAGCACTTTGCACAACTTCCCAGTGCACTGGCTTTGGTTTTAAAACATTCATTTGGACTGTGAATTCCTTGAGATCTACTTTCTTCTCACAGTAATTATTCAATTGATCTGAATTGAGTTAAGCTACAACTGTTTGTGCCAGTGTAGTTAGGGAGAGAATCTAGCCTGATATGATACAATACCATAGAATCACAGAATTTTAGGGGTTGGAAGGGACCTAGAAGATCATCTAGTCCAACCTCCCTGCCAGAGCAGGGTCACCTAGACTAAGTCAAATATGACTTATTTTTTACAGGTTAGGTTGCACTTTAAAATCTAGTCACCTCATGGTAGCTTTGCTTTCCTAGTCTGACAGTCTTACCCACTTTGAACAACCAACCAAGAAAAAGAATTATGATTGTTTGGAGACCTCAAAATTCCTTATTGACTCCCATAATCAGCAAGATGTGATTTTTATACTGGAATGGAAATTAATGGTTCTGTCAAGTTTATTTTATTGACATTCAACATTTTTACACAATATGTGGGCTCCCACTGGCTTGGAAAATTCTAGTGACTTTTTACTGAAAGTGAGCTCAGTTTTCATTAAACCTACAAAGATATATGCTACTGCATGAACTTGGGAAGATATTTTGTTGAATATATTATTAGTTTCAGAACCATATCATGAAAGTTTTGCCTTATAACAAGATGAATTGCACTTAAGATAACGAAAGCTGTGCAGTTTGAAAACAACACCAGTTTCTCTTGTTGCTTGAGCAATAAATTACTTCTGGAGGGGGAGTAGAACCCAAATGCTGCACTTGCTTTTACAAAATATAAGTCAAATGCTGTGCTGAGACTCCACCAGGACCAAGCTAGCTCCTTCTCCCAGCACTGCCCAGACCACAGTGACTTGGGAGAGCTCATCACAAGATACATGGGCATGATACATGATAGGATACAGGGCAGCCCATGGGATGTAGAGCTGAACAGAAAAAGGTCTTAATCTCTGTCTAGGCATGGTGGAGGCTACCATGATTCACACCAAGCTATCTCCATCTTTTTTCTTGCTTTTAAAGATCACATTAGCAAACTGTTACCAGAGATCATCATTGGGAAACCATATGCCATTTGCATCTATCCACAATTGTATTTGTTATATACACACAGATATGGAAGTCAAGGCTGACCCAAGATCATGTTCAGAAGTACTTCCCATACTGGCACTCATGCCATGGAAACACATAAGATTGAAAAATCACCTAAGGAGGCAGGTTGACCCTTGCCAGCAGCATGGGCTTGCTGCACAGTGGTGCTGGGTATGGTGTGTGCTGGCAGGGGGGTTGGACTAGATGAGCTTTAGAGGTCCCTTCCAGACCCTGACATTCTGTGATTCTATTATTCTATGAAACAGCCACTGCCAGACACTTGCTGCAGCCCAGCCCTGTTCTCCAAGCCTTGCAACCAGGCAAGCTACTTGGAGGAGCTGCCTTTACAAAGAAGTTCCTGCATCTCCAGTCCTGCAGTGACTGGCAACAAAGGAGAAGGAAATTATTCACATGGTGTTGACTGTCATTTTAATAGGCTGCTTATCAGAGCACTGCTACTCATGTCTGCTGTACAAGCACTCAGTTGTGTAATTGTTCTGAGCACTGTACACAGGGAAAGGTGATTCCTTGCATACTAATAATCTTTCACAAACTATGGTGAATTTTCCTTCGGTTATAGGGTAGGGAAAAAAACCCCACCAAACATCTGTAAATGCACTGCTCAATTTTCAGATACAGGTTTGAAAGGAAAAGAAAACAAAATTAGTCCCTGGCAAGTTGACAGTAAGTAAGTAATTTAAGGGGTTTGCTTTGAATACTTAATTCCAAAGGATCTATTCAGAATATACTAGTTTAATTTCTAGGGGATGACAAGAAGATAGCAAGCCAAATATTCTTCCTTCCTTTGTTAGAGGAAGGCACTTCAATTAAAAAAAAAAAAAAAAAAAGAACTTGAAGGATAATAGGATCACACTTAAAATTAAAGTGAATGAAGTTCATTTTTGACATATTTCCTAGAAAGAATGGTAATATATATTAATTTAATGAAATAAAGTTAAAACTTCCAGCATTGTAAAAGACATATGAAAAGAGCCTCATAGCAAATGCTTGCATAGCTGATTTTTTTAGCTGTTTAGCATAACCACTGCTGCTTTTCAGTCTGTATATAACTGAGCTTTACACTGATGTTTTGGCAATACTTCAGTCCAACTTGCTATTACACTCTCTTACCCAAAAAAACAGGAATTGGGGACCATGTTCATACAACTTTTGAAGTTCAGCCCTTCTACCTTTGGACTATAAATTACTGCATCACTTCCTATTCCTCTGGCCTTTCTAACCAGGAAGCAGAGAGGGATCTCATCTTATTGGGATGAACAGTCAAGATTATTGAAAGCAAATGCTTCAGACTGGAGTTTTTACTATAAAAGCTTTTATGAAGTAATTCTAGAAGACTGAATTAATTAAATATAACCATCTGGTCACAGATAATTCACCATAAATGGCAGGGGGGGGTATCCTAATAGATTGTTTACTATGAATTATTTGTCATGTTGTGGGCACTGTTGCAAGCAGTCCTTGCATGTCTGCCTGCTCCACGTGCATTGTGAAATGCAGCCAGGCTGCAAAGCTGACAAGGATTGATGTTCTATTGCCTATTTCACAGTGAAAAGCTACCGTAAGTACAGCCAGTGGAGATTTTCCCATTTGTTTCAAAGAGTGGCAGGGTTGTTATTCAATATGAACCATGACCCAACCAAGGGCTGTACCATCACAGACCTGTTAGTGTTAACTGGATCAGTCCCTTGAGCATCAAAGGTTCTTCAATAAGCAGCAATGAGAAATTTTCAAAACCACCAGAACTGCTGCACTTAAGGTGCTTTAAAAGAAAAAATAAAAGGCTTCAAATCTTCCTAAACAAATCATAGCCAATGAATTAAAATTTATTTTTAAAATTTAAATTTTTAATATTATGTTTTTAAGGCTAACATTGCATAGGCTATTACTTCATGCACATTGATCACAGCTGTATTTTGTGAGATTGAGCTAGTTTTGCATCATCATTTTCTAATATATACTGGGTGGTTTGTGCCTAGTCCTACTAGCAACTAGTAAGACCTAATAGGCAAACATCCTATTTATTTTGGTGCATACTGATGGAGTTCTGCTATGAAGACAAACATGTCATTTTAAGATGTTTTATTTTGGTAGGGAGGAATTTGCTCTATTTGTCTTATTATTGGATCTAATTTTTAAGCATTGGTAAAAGACCAATGAACAATAAGCAAAAGGGCAAACATCTCTATTAGAGACTATCAAGAAACCATAACTAAAAATTTGGGCTGCAGCTACATCACCCTACATTCCTTTGCATTTCTCTTGAACAGCATATATAGATTCTGTCCCTCTCTCTTTCTAGACAACACAGAGGATCACAACGAAATATAAGAATGTAGAAGCCCAGACTCTTATCACCACTAGAATATAATTTCCAAACATTCTTGGTTAAAACTGCTCTTTTCAAATCACGTTTTTGCAGAGTGAAAAATAATTGTTTATTTTCTCTGCTCCAGTGAAGAACAGGCATGTGTTAATTTATCTGGAATAAACATACATACAGTTCTCATTGTCCTCTGATAATATTTACAGTTTTTGGCCCTGTCCTGTGTGCTGTAGATGTGGACTAGGACAGATGTATGGAGTGTTAGAGAGGGCTGTCTTTGCTAGCAGCATGAAGTAGCTGTCACTCTTTGTCTCCCTGCTATTTTCATTAGGTCTTATTCATGTGCCCAAGAGTGAGAGAATCAAAGTCATCTGTCTGCTTGTTATTATGCTGTTGCACAAAGGGGTTCTTCAGCCTGGAACAGAAGACTGTTCAAGTCTGTTGATAAATTATTTTGACCCATCCTATTCCTATTTAGAATCACTGCAGCTGTCTGAAGCTGAACACTCACATCTGAACATACTCAGGGTGTTTTTACACCAGTAAACAGAACAAAAGCTCCATGCACAGAGACCACATATGAAGAAATTCAAGCAAGTCCTAAGCCATATCACATACCTTCATCAAGAAATGAAAATTTGTTTTAACCACATTTAAAATAGTATTGCAAGATGGGTTCAATTCCTCTCCCTATGTTGGTATCACAAAGCTTAATACATCATTGGGCTCAAATTTTATATTAATAAAACATTATGTCAGAAGAGAAACAGAAAAAAGCTTTAGCTGATTGTGGTCAATGAGAAGACACTGCTGATCAGCACCTGTCCTCTTTCATGGATTTTTCCAGCACACCACAAAACCCAGAATTAGTGTACCAATAGAATCATAGAATGGTAGGGGTTGGAAGGGACCTCTGGAGATTTGAGTCCAACCCCCGTGCCACAGCAGGATCACCCAGAGCAGGCCACACAGCAATGCAAAATTTCCTATTCTGGAAATATAAATATATTTGGTTTGAAATGTATCTATATAATATATATATTTATATAACAGATATCCATTTTCATATGATTACTGGGCACAACAGAAAATCAGTAGCTGCCCTTGTTAAATGGAAATGACTATGTACCACTGTTATTAATATTTGTTAGAAACAAAATACATAACACATACCAAGTGGAAATGAAATCTCTGCACTATTATCACAGCTATAACAGAATAACTGACTGTACATTAAAAACTACATTGACTTTCAATTCCATATTTGCTTCTGATACATATCTTTCCTGTCTGACATGATTCAAAATGTTTTATTGCATGCAAATTCCTACACTACAGAAGGCAAAATCAAATGCATAGTACAACAATGGAGAGTCATCTTGAACTGAATAGGAGTTTGCAAAGCAATGCTGGTTAACAGGAGGCAGGTTTCATGGGCTGCATTAATAAGGTAGACAATTATTCCTTTCTCTTCAATGTTGGTAAGGTGTCAGTTGGAATAATGAGTATGGTCAAGAGCCTGATACCCCAAATTTTTCCTTTGTAGGTTGGGCAAAATGTTTGTGAAGTTTTTAAGAAGATATTATACATATATTTCTCAGTGGTGAAGTAGAGGAACTTGGTTTTGTCTTCGAGGTAGACTGAAGACTCTCCAGAGTTCTCTCCCTGTCTTATCTAACACTAATTACATCTGTGAGTATCAAGGTTAGTGCTCCTGGTTAAAAATAATGCAAAAATAAACGTAAGAGAGAATGCCAAAAATAAACTGGAAAGCTACTGCTGCACTAATTAGGGTTTACCAGCCCTAATGCTGGTATTAATGACTGCTCCATTAAGCCTTTTCCCAAAGATTTGTATTTTACAACAATTTATAAATGGCCCAGACATGCTTAAATGTTCATTAGGTATTAAGATAAAAAAACCTATCTCTTCACTACAACCTCCATCTAATGATGCAGATAATTTTCCAGAACTTCATTACGAAAAGACAACCACATCCTTCCTGAAAAAAAAAGGACTTTCAGAGGAAAGGAGCAAATGTTTTGTTCATCCCACTGGTGTTTCATCTCTGTACTAAGGGCCCTTCTTTTTGGAGCTCATTGCAAAGAATTGGTTTTGGCAGAAATGGATGTTATCTCTACCCTCAGAGAGAACAATTTCTACACGAGTTCATGCACTAGCACTGAACAAATCTGCCCACATAACCAGAAATGGGGCCTGACAGCTCTGCGGCCCAGGGAGTGCATGTCCTCACACAAGTGGGCCTGCTGCTGACTTTTCTGGGTCCTAGGAGAGCTCACAGCCACCCCCATCTTACCCTGCTTTGATCACACTGCAGCACCAAGCATCAACTTGGCTGAAAGCACCTCTGCTGATCACTCACTGACACTGGAGCAGCTGCAAGTGATGAAGTTGATTCATCAGATGAAGATGATTCATCACTTGCCTTTGGGTTTTTACAGACAAAGCTCCAGCTTTCAAAAAGGGCAGTACAGGTGCAGATCAAGCCCTGGTGTGGACTAAACTCACCCTCCCTGCAAGCACTTCAGCCTGATTCACTTAACACGTACAGGACAAATTGAGTCTTAATTCCCTCCTGAAGATCTATCATCCAGCTCTTCATAAACAAGGTCCCCTATAAAGTGGCATTAAATCAGCCCACACACAGTTAGATCTGGAGTTACAGCCCACCAGCACAAGCAAGTAATTTATTTTCCACATTTACTTACATGTGGGTTTCAGTCTCTCAGGTAGCAACCTCAAAACAGTATAAAGACTATGCAGTTATTCAAACCTGTTAATAGGAAATAATCTCAGTGAGAAGCTTACTAATTACCTACAGAGGGAGGGAGTAGCCTGGGAAAATTTGCAGCCTAAGTGTCTTGCCTTTGGGAGCTCTAACTACTTTTACCTGTCAGTTTTTCCCTGATGGATCGTCAGCTTCAAACAGAAAATTAAACACACAGAATGGAGAAAAGCACATCTGGACTGAGGGTGTGGTTTATTCCTGGAAATAAAGTGTGCCTTCCTAGGACACTTGGTTGTCAGTGCTGCTACAAAAAGGACCTGTAGCTGGCAAGAGGATAATAGATTTCAATTTAGAAGGAAAGTTGTATCAGCCATATGACAGAGTCAATATAAGTCAGGACCTGTGAACATCAAGCCTGTAAAAAATACACAGCGTGACCAGCTCAGCCCCCCATGGCAGTGCAGTGTCCATTCCACAGAGGTGGTCCTTGGAGAAGAGGTATCCCCAGAGTCTCTTAGACCAGGAGCCAAACAAGCCTTCTAGATCATCTTTAAGATCCTCCCTGCCTCCAGTGTCTTCGAAACAAAC
The DNA here is from genome assembly GCA_025447755.1 of Corythornis vintsioides. Taxonomy (NCBI): domain Eukaryota; kingdom Metazoa; phylum Chordata; class Aves; order Coraciiformes; family Alcedinidae; genus Corythornis; species Corythornis vintsioides. Next base: position 10,870 of record JAOEGS010015370.1, on the reverse strand, counting down.
CAGAGAGACTCACCTGCTCATGCTGGCTGCCCTGCTTCCCAGCCTGCTCATCTCATAGAGCAACTTGCACAGAGGTCTGAGAGCTCCAGCTTTGAAATATTAATATTAAAATTCTACAGGAAGAAAAAAGTTGAGTGGGAAGGTTTATCAGATTTATCAGAGGAGAGGTTTGAACTAAAATAAAAGGAAACTTCTGGATGCAGAAGGAGCAAAATATGTAAATGTCTCCTAGGAAGTTGGAGTGTTCAGTATATTCAGAGATATTCTAGATAATTTTTTCCTAAGTTCTACTGTGCTCAACGTGAGAGATTTCTGTTTACAAAGAACTCCAAACGCAGCATTTCCTCTACAAAAGCAATGAAGAGCACAAATTGCAATTCTTCATATCAATTTTTTCTGGACCTGTGGCTGTGATGATACTGTTGACAGAGCTAATTCACAGTCATCTCAGGTATTAAAAAAAATGAGCCCAAACCTCACAAACCAATACTGCTGCTCTGCTGCTCTGCACCTTCCTAGGTGTTTCAGGGAGACCTGTAGGCGAAACAGCAAAAAGGGGAGATGTACAATTAACACATCCCCCATGAAGTATGGCCAGGCTGCAGCTTTGAGGGGTTGTTATGATGATTGTTCGCAGTAGTCGAGCTCAATGCAGGCTTTCATGTTCAGCACACTGCATCATCTCCAGGGAGCTTCCTTTACAAGTCTTATAAATGAGAAAACAAGATAACTTTAGACTGCACAGCTGCAGGGTGCAGAAGCAAAGTTAGAAAATACCACTGAATTAATCTGTTCATTCAAAGGTCACTAAATTGTACTGCATGGATTTAATGAATCTGGACTCTAAATAGCTAACAAGTAAAAAAAAAAAAAAAAAAAAAAAAAGAAGTAAAAAGTGTTATTACCCCTTCACAACCCACAGCCAGACCCTTCTACTAATCTCCCAGGAACAGTTTGTAGGCAAGGCCTCCCACATTATGTAGGTCAGAGCCTACTTTAAAATTCATCTGTTTTAGTGAAAATAGATGGTAGGCAATGGAGATGTGCTCCCTGACCCTAGCTCAGCAGAACCATGTTGTTGGAAATTGTTTTGGTGTTTAGTTTGTTTTTTTTTTCCTGGCACTCTGCATTTTGCTTCTTGCAAGGCTGGAGCAGAGGAGTACCATGCAGGTCAAGGTAATGCTCATCCTCAAAGCTGTGCACAGGCTCTTAGAGACAAGCTGCAATGCTTTATGGCTGCTGGGATCCACTGGGAACTCACAGATGAGACATATTCACTGCTAATTTTTTTAATTATATGTTATAACTTGAATCAAGTAAAAAGAGTAGTTCACTGCATTTTACTAAGACACTGATATACGGTAAAGCTTGCAGCTCCTAGAAGAATATTGAATGGGGTCAGTTTTTAGGTATTAACTCTCCCTTACTGCCACAATGGGGACCCACAGAGACAGAGCCACCTCAGATCCAGCCTCCTCACTGGCAGGATTGTTCCTCCTCACCTTCCTGGGCAAAAAAACATCTGCTCCCACAGAAAATGCACATGCTCTCCCATGCTGAGGAAGGGGACAACATGGGTGACAAATAAGTGGTATGGCATTTAGAGCATAAGGCATTCATATTTCAGGCTGCTCAGCGTGGGCTAAGAACCTAAACAGGATGGAAAAGGGGGAAGACTTTTTTTTTTTTTCACAAAACATTTGGTAATGTCATGCTTCAAACCAAAGGAACTCTAAGGCTACTGTTATCAGGATGGATATGCAGCACTGTACAGGGTGGAGACAGAGGTCCTTCATCATATCACTGCATTGCTGAGTCAGAGTCAGAGCCCACAATTCATCATGACACACTCATGGAGTGCTGGCACTGTTTCCTCTTGACCAGCAAAATTCCTGGGACATTTTCTACAGGGGCAGCTATAGCAACATACAGTGTGCTGGGCAGGTTTCTGAGTAATTGAAATTCCCCCAGCTTTTAAAATACACCATTTAGTCTTCACATTTTTTTTTTATTCCAGTTATTATTCCATCCATACAGTAACTTTATTTATATAAGAATTGATATTCTCATATGTATATATATAATGATACAATAATTTCCTTTACTGGCAGTATGAGTCTGTCCATGTGTATTGGGTTTGCATGGCAAGGTTTAGTTATCAGGGGAGATGGGGGGTTAGGGAGTGTTTGTGTGCTACAGGCATAGCTTCTATGAGAAGCTGCTAAAAGCTTCCCCTGTGTCCAGTGGAGTCAATGCCAGCCAGCTCCAAGAGGGTCCAGTTGCAAGTGATGGTTGTAGTACCTCTGCGATAACATATTTAAGAAGGGAGGTGGGGAGGGATAAAGCACAATGGCAGCATCCACCAGAGAGAGAAGTGAGAATTACTAGTCTGCTAGTCTTACTCTGGTTTCTAAATACAGGTCAAGTCTCCCAGAGATTTAAGACATTTTTGGATCCTTCTTACAGAGGTTAATTTCACTGCAGTGGAGACTGCTTGAAAATATGTATATGCACACACACGGGGGTAAACATACTCAAAGTAGGTGTGTCTCCATTAAAGATATGTTCCCTCCAGGATGTGAAGAGAGAAATAGCATGGTGTTATTCCAATGCCGTCACAACTGTAACCACAACCAATCTTTCCCTTTACTTCCCCTGCACCCTTCTCCTGCCCAGTGCAGTTCCCCAACTGTACAGGAGGTACAGTTGCCGCCATTGATGCAACATTCCAAATCCTGCAAGCCAACCTCACAAACCTGGGGTTTACATGGGTGAAAGCAACCAGGAAACTGCTTTAAAATCCATTTCACAAGTCCACAGAAGGAAGAGCACAGTCACAAAGGTGATGCATGGAAACCAGAGCATCCCGAATACATCTGCCTGCTGCGTGTGACTGATAAGGCTGTGGAGAGTTTCTCCAGTGCCCAGTGGGGAGCACATAGTCTGTGGCCATCCCACTAAACTCAGCTGTTTCCAAGGTCATGCTGTGTGCTATACCTCTGCCACTGACAGCTCTAAACCATCAGGATTTATAAAACAGAACAAAACACACACACACACACACACAAAAAACCCCAAACCAAATAAACCAACAAAACCCCAGCATTTAAGAGTTTAGGCGCTGCCCCACTGGGATTTAGAAGTTTGTGTTCACATGCTAACAGGTATGGTTTGGCAAGACCTGTGAAACACAAAAAAAAGGAAATTCGTATTCAACTCAGATAACCCTCACTTCCAGTGTGTGGTTATTAATGACAAGTAATATTGCTGCTGAGGAGGGTATTTGTTTTTAAAAGGAACATGGTTTATTCTTCCTAGCAGCAGGAAGAATTTCTCCTAAGCACTATATTCACACCAAAATTAGAATAATTTACTCAAGAACACACACAGGTTTATCTCAAATCTGCATCTATTTGGCATTCTGTTCAAAAGGTGAACATTATCCTGGTACTTCTGCATTTATATCTTTGATTAAATGAGTCATTTCCAAGCAAAGCTAACATTTCATTTTGGTACTGTCTGCGAGCTAATAAAAAGAAATAGAAATAGAAATGAAATAGAAATAAATAGAAAGAAAGAGATGAGAGATGGAGAGAGCAGTTAAACACAATTCAGTTACAGCAAAGATGGTCTTGTTTTGTACAATATTGGTCAGTGGTTAGTGCTATCTTCATATTGAATATCTATGAATCTATGAATCTATGAACCATTCAATCTTGTCTCTTCCTAGTACTTTCTTCTCTTTAGTATATCCTTACATCAATTTCTATCTAGACAGAAAAGCCCAGGCTGAGAAAGAAGCAGCTTCTAGCCTCCAGGGAATACAACCAGACATCGTACACTGCCTGACAGAGCAGTGAAGGCTTCTTTGTCCTGAAGGAATTTGGTTTTGTTTTTAAAATGTTTCATACTCTAAGGACAGATTAAAGGAATAACCATGGGCTCATCAGCATGTGGTCTCATAATTCAGTACTGAATGACTGTGTTGCTCAGGTGAACACACAGTTTTCCCCAGGGGTGAAATTTTCAGTAGTTTCTTGAATTCTCCATTTCTTGAGACCCTTCAAGCTCATGGGTCTGCACAGTAGAGGAAGTAGGGGGTTCCCTCTCAAGATGATGGGAGGAGATTATCAAGCTGCTCCTTGGCCACATCAGAGCAGCACATCCACCACCTTGTGGTTCTGTGCAGGGGAATCAGCTCCACTGTCCCTAACCTGTGTGGCAGAGAAACTGCTTTTTATAGCAAGACTGTTTCTTCCTTTGTACTTCTGCCCAAGCTGCTGGCAGCAGATATTGGCAGGCAATTCAGTAGCTGTTTTGAATTGGTGCCTGGCAAAGGCACAGGCAGGTTGAGCCTGAACATTCTCTATGGAGCTGCATGGAGGTTTCAGCATATTCCTGGTCCAGCCCACAGCCAGAGCTGCACTTTCCCATGCATAAGAGAGAAGGGAGCCTGAAGAATATGTAAGCAGTATGTGTATTCCCTACCCGTTGCTGTCCACACAGGGACCTCCTTGTACTCCATGTGCTATCACCACCACCATCACGTCCAGAGTTTTCCATATTTGCTTCTCCTCTGCATTGTGTTGTCCTGCAGCTGTGCAACATTCACTGGAAAACAAGACTGAAACATAACCCAAAAGCTTGTATTTCCCTTTCAGACTGGGACTTTATTGTCCTCAGAACCCTGAAGAGAGGGAATGCTTTGCAGCACATTGCTGTACCTTGGAGAAGTTAAGACCAGGTTAGTAACACCATTGCTTGAGTTGAGCAGTGTCACTAGCAGCAAGAAAAAGTGAGAAATTTCACACACTGAGGACAATTTTTTTTTTTCCTGAGGAAGTGGTTTATAGCCCTTCCACAAAAAGAAATGTACTATGAAATTTTGCTGCCTATGGGTGACAAGGGGTAGAGTGGTAGCACCATCTCAGCCTCAGATTCTTCCCTTCTCAGTGGGAAGCACTTCAGCTGCTGCTTCTCCCCCCTGACACATACCACAGTGAAAATGGTACAGGCAGGAAGAAAGAAAAATCCTTTGATACCATTTCACATGCTGGCACTGGTGTTTGTTGTGCTTTGACCACGCAAATGACACATCCAGGATTTCAGGGTAGCTCCAGAACCCACATCCCTTGATGGGGTGAAAGCATGCAGTGCAACTCCATTTTCCCATGCCACAGGGCTGCCCACATTTCCACCTAACATAGTTCTCACTGGCCACGGGCAATGGTTTCAATTGAAAGAGTGGCTGCAACATACCCAGAGTCAGGGCAATACTCATGTCAGCAACAATAGTATAGTTCTGTGACAAAAGACTGGTTAGTCCTTCCTGGTACCAGCTTCTGGGGCTGCACCTGAACTGGGAGGAGACAAGAAGTTCTCTGCCTTAATCCACAACAGGACAAAAAGCAAAGGTAGAAGGAAAGGAAACAGAAAATTGGGGGGGAAAAAAAAGCCTGTGCTTTTCTGAAAGCTGTATTACCTCGTGCATTGCAATTTTGGGAATTTGAAAAAGCTTTTGCAATGTTTCTGT
>JAOEGS010015369.1:72123-92452 GCA_025447755.1 Corythornis vintsioides | reverse complement strand
AAACTAAAAAAGTAAAATTTTTTTTTTTTTTTTTTTTTTTTTTTTTTTTTCTAGTTTGTTTCCATTTGCTCTTGTCCTCAGCTTCAGCAGTTGAGCATTGCTCCATGTGCAACGGATAAGGTTCTTCTGCTCCGGGAATGGTATAGCATCTTCTTTTAAGATAACTTTTTGACAAGACACCTGCTTGCTTAATGAGCCCCTGCAGCCCTGTTACTAATCAAAAGTGTGATTGGCACCTACAAATACCCAAATCAAATCTTCCCCCCACTTAGAAATAGACATACGAATTACAGACATCAAGAGTAGAGCCTGTGATGGCTTTTCAGTCTTGTTCAGGTGGTATTTACGTGTCTGGCTGCAGAGAGAAGGCAGATATGGGAGTGTCTCTGGCTGAAGTGTGCAGGGACCCCTGAAGCTCCTGCTCTGCCTGGTGTGGTACAGACAGAAGTGTTCCTGTTCTTTGGGTAGAAAACCCAGCATGGCATATAGCTTCCTTTGGATTACTGCTGGAGAATGATGTTAGGCAAGTCTTTCACATACGTTATCTGTTCAGTGTTCCTAGAGAAAATAACAGAATGAAGCAATCTGCATGAGATGTGTGGTAGTAAAGATAATACAGTTTGGATAGGAGCCAGGTTGGCAAGTTCCTTGCTTTAGAGGATATGTTAAATTAATTCCTCCCCTAACAATTTTCTTAGATGTAAAGAAAGAAAACCCCAGTGTATCAGCTGACAGTCAGGGTAGCTTACTGAGGATAGTTTACTATCTTAAGATAGTTTTCAGTGGTGATCATGCACAAGATGGTGTTTTCAAAGGGGCTGCAGAAATGAAGGCTCAAAGGAATTAAACCTTTTGCTCAGTCTTTTAACAAATACAGCTCATGTGTGGTAGATTTTCATGAAACCTCCAGCTGCCAGAATCCCAGTTATTTCTTTTGAAGATGGCCCTTTGGAGAAAAGTCTCCATGAAACCTGTTTTCCCTTAAGTTTCATTGTGAACCTCCGATGACTGTTTTAACACACTGAGAATTTCTTCATCTGTGTTGTTTGTTCCCTTCCTCCCCTTAGCCAACATCCCACCAGGAAACATCCCTGGCAAGATGATCACGATTTTGAAGGGGGTGAAGGTGAAAATGCATGGCTGATGCTGATGGGCTGTGCACTGTTGATGCTTTGCCCTCACAAAGCACCATGATACTGGTTTTGGCTGGTCTGGTAGAGGTCTATGGTTGCTCAGGCACTGGAGACTGACCTCCTGTGTTGAACTGCATCTGGGTCAGATGGTGAGCATAGGTTTTGTGAGTGACCCATGAGGATCCTTGTTACCTTCAGGTGCCTGACAGAAGCTTTAAGTCATATGAAATCCTCCAGCAGAGGTTGCAATTGCCTCCAGGCACCTGACAGCCCTCACGTACACTTCAGCAGCTAAAATCAGTGAAGGTTGCAAATTGCAGTTCTTCCTCTCCTGGGACGTACGAGCTTTTCCAGATGCACCACAGGAGTGTGTAGACACAGATAACCTCCTTCAGGTCAGGCCTATGCAGATGGATTCTGAGAATTTCATGAACAGTTATTCCATAGAAATTACATATCGGGCAACAGCAGGACTCTGACTTATATGGAACTACATACAGTAGATAAACACCTTCAGGTTGTTACAATAAATATGTTAACTTATTGCAAGCAAGAAAATTTATATTTCTTCCCATAACTGTTTCTGTTTTACCCTTTACATTTCTTTCTGTAAAGCTGGATTGATATTCAGAGTCTGTAGCTTTCAGTTTTGTTTCAAATAACTCCCTCTGTCAGACTGGATTAAAAAAAAATCCAGTCACTTAAATTTATATATATAGTTGTTTTTTTTTCTTTTAAAGAAGCAAGTTGTCCACTTCAATTTCTCTGAATTTAAGTCAACACTGTTACTTTGCAAAATATGCATTCAAACCCTTTAATTCTTACTTAAACTAAGTTTCTGTTTGGTCTGTTGATTTTCTGAGTTATGATTCAGTTGCTCTGTGTGAACTATTGTTGATTTACACCTGCTTGGGCACGGACATATTTAAAACTTCATAAAGCCTCCTATAGGCAAAGACTGCAAAATGAACCCCACTACCTACCATACTGCTTGTGTTTCCATCCTCTTTCCCATTCTTTTGTTGTGATAAAGTTTTATTTGCTTGTCTGAAGCTGGTGTATTGATGGTGTATGTGATGCTCTGTACCTATGACCCTTTGCTAGTTGGGAAGAACCCCTTAGTTTTGAGGTGGCTCCTGGGAAGGCTCTGTCTCCCACACAGATAGACTTGCTACTCCACTGTCTCCAAGAATGTACTGTCAACCTCCTTCTCACTCAAGTAATTTTCCAGAATTGCTGAGCTATCCTGGACGTAGGTTAGGAAGCACCATAAATGGAAATTTCACCATGATGGAGAATTCTTCCAAATGCTTTCCCCTGCCTGTCACTCTCTATCTGATCTTGACTGAGTTCAGATTTATTCATTAGTTTAGCTTTCCCAACTGTAAGGCCATGCTGGTGGCAGGAGATTTGCTATACACGATGGATAGCAGCCGTACATCTGTTGTCTGACCAGTTAATCTCCTGGATCCATATAGATGTTGAATGTGCCTGGAGAGGAAATGGACCCGTTATAACATCCCTGGTCAGGAATAAAGTGCCAGAGCTTCAGTTTCCAGCTATGATTGCTGGAATACAATGGGGCTAGAACTGGCATCAAGTCCTGCTAGAGAGATCCCTGTCCTCTTGATTTACAGGAAGTCAGGAAGGCAAGTTTGTTTTGCAGCAGAGCAAGTCTTGGGCCAAGAATGATGCCCTGTACAAAGCAGTTCTGGTCTATGAGTAATAGCTCTGAGATACTTTGATAATATTAAAAAAATACAAACTAAGAACTGCAGAACAGTCTTACTCAAGCAACATATTTTAAACAAGCTTACATCTTTTTTTCTCCACACAATATGCTTTCCCAAAATATTGGCACTGAAAACTACTTGATGTCATATCTAAACCCAAACCAGACATCATTTCTGTTTGTAAGTCTAACCCCCTGAAATTTCAGCAGAACTTTTTTTAGTTCATTTGCTCCAACCTGGCTCCAAAAAGGTACCTGAAAGTTCACTAAAACTCACCCATACCAAGACATTTAAAAGAAAACCTCTGATGTCGTTAAGTGCTGAAAGCAATCAGCTGGAATGAACAGACTCCAACTCTGGTAGCATAGAGTGAAGTTTTTAAAATTTATTCTTGCTGTAGTTGGATTTAACATTTACCTTCAATGTCAGAAGACATTTTAAAACTTTTTTTTAATAGACGAATATGCAGCAACAAGTTCTCCAAATCTGCTAACATTTAAGAAAGATCCACTGGACCTAATCTTACCAGCTTGCTCCTGGTTTAATCCATCACTTACTTCTCAGGAAGATTTTTTTAGATTAAGCTCTGCAGCACCAGATAATCTATGTGTGATAAAATGTGGAAAGTGCAAAAAATTGTTTTGATACAAACAGAAGGTATGTAAATTACTTTGATGTACCTAATCATGTTCAATATTGTTTAACAGAGTTTAAATAAGTAGCAAAGTTTCCAGCAGATGCTCTGAGATGCTTGATGTGCAACACTCCTGAAAAGTCTATCTGTTCAGATGCTGAAATGCAGATGTAGACATCCACTATATTAATCTCAATTTATGAAAACCCAGAACAACAAAAGCAACAAACCAAAAAAAAGGATCCTAACATTTGCTTATATTAGAAGATGGAAAAAAAAAAAAAAAAAGTAGTGGAATTTTTGTTTTCTTTTATCCTCCATTTGAGCTTTTTTCTTAAGATGAGGAGGATTCGCTTTCATTCTTTTTTTTTCTACACAGGTACATTTATTATTGAATAAGCACCATCATGTGCTCAGTGTGATTAAAAAAATAAGTGCAGACCTTGCACTCAGGTAGCTCCCAAGAGAAAATAAAACCCCCAAGAGATGTCACGGGGGATAGTACTTGCTTCCACCACCTCTTAAAGGCATAAAAGCATTTTCTTCCCTATTTCTGTTGTGCTCTGCAGCCATGGATAAGATTTTTTTCCAGCACAGGCAAAAGAAGAGGAACACTGTATTAAATTTCTAATATATGATCCTGGAAAAATACTGGTTTAATATGTGTGCATGTGTGTGTCTGTGTGTGCAATACTTGCAATATATGTACATTTTCTGAGAGATGTGTTACAACCTTGTGCTTTCCAAAAAAACTTAATAGCTCACTTTCCAATATTGGCATAGAAAAGGATTTTTATAAGTTAGACTTCTATACTTTTCCAAAAGCTGTGTTTGAAACAACATTGCTATTTTATTAAATTTAAGCATTCAACCAGTGTTTTACTACCACAAGTATCAAACCTGAAGTAGCTGAATGCCCATTTTCGGATGCTTGTAGCTACTGTTACAGAAAATTAAATTCAGCTGCATTCTTGAAAATGCTTTTGATATTTCTTTATAAATAATAATAAAAAAAGACAATCTATCATAATATTCTTCTAATGTTCCAAATACATATATTTTGAAAACCTCAACACAACAGAAATTATATAAAGAATTCTTATTTGACATATTAAAGACACACTGTTTTAAATTTCATTACTGCTTTCTGACTGTGTGTCACAATTCTGTAAGGATCAGGTTCTCATGCTGAATTGGGAACGTCTTCAGTGGGATGAATGTATTGTTTCCCTGCTGAGTTTGGTGGTTTCAGTTTGTAACCTGCTAAAAAGTAGGAAGTTATGCTTACAAAATTTCACCAAACAAAAAAACCTTGTACTGCAATCTCTGTGGAAAACAGTCCTCTGGGCACAAAGGAGGATCACAGATTTTCCATCCAGCCCAACAAGGGGGCTCTGAAGATGCAAAAAGAATCCGGTAGCACATTGCAACAGCCTGTCAAAGAGGCTGCACCCATCCTTCGATTACCTGCACTGCCCCTCTTAGTTAAATATTTGTCTTCAAATCAGGAGAAGAAGGAGCTGAAGGATGTTTTGTACACAGGAGCTTGACAGTCACAGTGTGGCTGTGGAGAAGAGTCACAGAAAATCACTATGTGAACACTTCTCCTGCTCCCAAGTCAAAATTGCTTTTGGTGCAATAAATGAAATTGACAGGGTATCTACCGCATATCTACAAACTACCAGGTAGCACATACAAAGCACTATTTCACTTACTGGTTTACTGGATTATCCAAGTAACTGTCATATGTTTTTGAAACTGATAGGATATCTTGGAATAAAAGGAGAGAATTTTTGCTCCATGTTTTTGCCTTAGGTAAACAACACTGTACAGCTGTATATTCGTAACACCTATTTCACAAAGCATGTTTAGTGACTCATAAAAAATATGAATCCAGATTTGCAGAAGGACTTCCCTTTATTATTTAAAATATTTGTCAGTTTTAGTATTAACCTACCAAAATTGGAATTGAAGTCTTAAAAACACATAAGACACACATATACACATGTGCATACATGGAATACACAAACTACATTAACAATTTTAAGTTAATATGTTAATTAGAAATCAGCTCTGACTTCCATTATGTTTTCTGTATGTTAAGTCAATGACCTATTTATGTACGTTGGCAGCAATTTATATGCCTTGTGACTTTATATTTCACAAAGAAATACTGTGTTTTGTGTTATTTATATCAAAAAGATGTACTATGCAGAACTTCACCCTTGTTAAAAATCACCTTACCTTAAATCTTTAAAATACTTCATGCTTTCAAAAGGCACAATTAAGTATCTAATGAGAACTTCCATTCAATGTTACACATAATACAAAAAGAGAAAAAAATGTTTGAGACATCAATGAAAATATTTTAAATATACTGGCATAGGAAAGTAGATGTCGCTTTGCTTTATTAAACTGACAGTTCAGTTCTGAAACTTTATTTTGAAAAGATTTAAAAAGGATTTGTGTCTTTAGAAATAAAAAATATAACAGGCATATCTAAAAAATATAGAAGAGAAAACCTGATTGTTACTACTAATGAAATAGCTGATGACAAAATAGTAGTCTTTTTGATTTTGATCACAAAAAATAAACTGGTAGTGACAGGATATGATGGATAGATTTGACATCCTGGCAAATCACTGTCATTGATTCAATTATTCTAATTCAGAATAAAAGCTGTATACAGTATGTGTTTATGCTACAGTGGAGTTTTTTAAGTGATTGACATTCATCATATTAGTTAGACAGATTTAAAAGCTATGTCTTTGTTTTACACAGCGTTGTCAAGAAAAAAATAAAGTAGAACCTGGATTGCAGAAAAAAAAAAAAAGCAGCAAACCACTTAGCCAACTCTTGGTTCCAAATCCATCAAAATAAGTTACCATTATTGTATCCTATTAATACGCTCTTTGAAGAGTCAGTTTCACTCCAGCCATGGAATACACTATTATAAAGACTGAATTTTGAAGCCATAATGCAATCTTTCAGCTGGGTGGCTTGGAAGTTCTGCGGAGAAGAAGGTATTACCTTTCAAAATGGAAGTCAGCCTCAGAAGAAAGAATGCAAGCCCTTTTAATTTTTACAGGTCAGCTTTACTTTACTGTCTTTTGTTTGATGAGATCCACACATGATACAAACCAGTCAGAAATTCACAAATTGTACATCTGAGGGTACAGAAGCCTGAATTACTTGTATATTCTGCCCTGCTATCAACCAGTCTGCTGTGATACCCTTCCCCGAGCTCAAATGCACTCTTCTGGTTTTCTAGCATTAATGTAGCTGTCGGTTTGAATTTCAATCTTGAATTATATCTGTTGACATAATTTCATAGTGCTGACTTCAATTGTTTAGGATTACTGTTTTCAACTACATAAGGAAATCAGTTCTTTTCTCTATGGTTAGGGAATTCCATTCAAGTGCATATTAATGCATGTAGTAAGACATAAGGCAATGTAATTTTATGTAAAATATTCTGATTCAGAAAACAACCATTCTTAATTAGTGGTATACTAGAATAAAAACGATATTTTAAATTTGTTATTTCATATTTAATAATAAAATGTAATTATTTCCTGACATTTAAGAATGGTATTGCAATTACCAAAAAAATAATGTCTTCAAACCCATAACTGTGTAGTTTGCTTTCGGAATAACACATGACAATGAATTGCTTAGTTTCATTATTTTATTTCAATACAGCATCCAATTTAGCTTATTATTAATACAAAATATAAAATGTAAGTATATAAAAATTCAATTGGAAAACCACCCTTTTGTATTTATAATTAAAAAAAAAACAACAACAAAAAAACAAACAACAAAAGGATAAGAGTAATTTTATTCCTTTTAGGAAAGAAACAAAATGCTGTATGTTTCCAGTCAAGCAGAACAATGGCAGGACCCAACATAACAGAAGCTTTCAAAAAAGAAAAATCCTTACAAGCCCGAAATTAGCACACAGAAAACAGAAGAAAAAAAAAAAGAAAAAAAAAAAAAAAAAAAAGACACCATATGAGAACATGTATTTTTAAAGACTGCTGGGTCAAATCATTAAGAAAAATATTTATATAAGTCATTAACACTCATAATTAGAGTGTCATATAAATCTGAGTGGAACTGCTAAGTAGAAATCACTAGAAGTCCAGGTGCTTCTTGCCGATGGCCATAGCACCACATCCTGAGCTCAGCAGTTTGGCGGATTCTGCCAGATCCTGTTTGCTTGTGCGGCTCACTGTGTCTGACAAGTCTGGAGGCAAATGCAGTCGCTGTGGCAGGAGGGAGAGAGATGGGGAGAGAGAGAAGAAAGAGAGAGAGGAAAAAACAGGGAGGAAAAAAACCCCACAATAATTGCAGCAGAATGTATTTTCCACAGCCTATTTCAAAACACAGTCTTTTCCCTGACTGATCAATGTTTACTTGCACAAATAAAACACTTCCCAGAAGCTCTGTTAGGTTGACCTGGAAACAGTTTTGTGTTTTCAACATATTGGATTATGCAAATCGGAATAGATTTTTTCCTTATGAAAATTTTCTAAACAAAATCCAATTTTGCTCAAGGTATTTAATTCTATCTATGGATGTTTTTCCTCACTTAAAGGAAATTTTTACAAGTATTTTGTTTGTATGTCAACCCCTACACCAAACCCTTTGATTTCTAAAGTGTTACAATAAATACATATTTTTATTTCAAAAAATAGGTTTTTTTGAAATAAAACATACTTTATGGCAGAGTCTGTAAAGAAATGAAGTGATGGCCAAAAGATGGAGAGGGCTCACCCTGTTTGCACCATTATTCTGCTAAACGTTTCTTCTTCATATTCTACTGATAGTTGTTAATAAAAACAAGCAGTGATACTGGTTGCATTTGTATAAGGCAATCATATATGTTAATCAAATCTTGTCATCCCTTGTGAGTTGTAGGAACATTAAATCCAGTTTACAGATGAGGAAACTGAGACACAGTTTACACAGTTGTCCACAAGCACACAGCCCTTGCATAATAAACCTTGCTTTTCAACTATGACAAAAGTATTTCAACTCTCCCTCTGTGGACTTTTTTTACATTGGAGATATAATTACATATAAAATACATGACATTACCATTTAGCTTTTGTAAAGTAAGGCAAAAAGGTAAAACTGAGGCTTTTACTTGGTTAATTACTAGCTTGCTTTTGGACACAGTGAGGTACTGAAATCTGGTCAGATGAGACAGCTGAGCATCTTCTACACAGTGCAATAATTTATGAAACTGGTATCATGGAAGAAGCATATTTCTTGAAAGATTTAGTAGGCAAAGGCTAAACTGTGTGGTTCCTCCTTTAAAATGCACATGCTTCTGAAGGGAGCAGGATAACAGTAATGGCTGCAAAACTGTATTAGGAGCTCTGGACTATCCTTATTCTCTCTGCTTTTGCTATGTTTTTGCTTTTATCACAGCACATACATACAGCTGTTTTTTGTTCAATGCCTTTGCAATTTTCATAGAATAAGATAATAATTCAATTAAAAAGCATCAGAGATATCTGTATTTACAGCAGGCTGACTGTTCAAGTTATTGCTGGTTTTGAGTTTGTGCAATTAGGCACAACTTGAGAGATGTTCCTTCCACTGGCCACTCCTGGTTGTGGGCAGCATAGGGAGAAGAACGTGTGCTGGGCTGTTGTCTTCTCTAAGGGAAGGAAATCCATGAAGAAGCTCATGTGGAGCAGGAACTCCTGCACCCCAGGTGAAATGACACCTCAAGTGTTGAAACAGGGGCAATGTATTTATTTGTAGCACTTTGCTTATGCAGCATGATTTACATATCAAAACACATCCCCTGTATACACCATTTAGTAACCATGCAACTCTTGCATTTCCCAGTACTAAAGTCAATGCTGTGCCATGGCATCCCTCACTTGCAGTTCCACCCTTATTCCTAGCAGGGTTAAGCACTGCTGTGGATGTGAACTGCAGTCTGTGATGCCTCATTCCTACATCAACATGATATAAATTGGGCATCTGTCCATCTTCTTTGTTTGCTGAGAAACATGTTTGCTAGGAAAGAGCAACGTGGATTGACTGAGGGGGGCTGTAACCACTGGAAAGAGAAGGATGAGGAAAAGCCAGGAAGTGCAGGGGAGCACCTGGCAGATCTTTTAGTCACAATTTTTTTCCAAAAAAGCGTATGCTACTCTGCTAGTGGGGTGCAGGGTATTTGATACGTGGGAGGCAGAGAGACTAGTGAGCTAATCCAAGCTTCTCCCACTCGCTGTTAGCATCTCACTGCCCTCACTGAGGATCAGAAAGGGTGCAGATCACTGGATTCCCCCTGCAGGTACAGACTCTTTTGCCAAGCCTGCCGAATGGATTCAGAGCAAGGTGATGAAAAGCAAACAGAAACAAGACTCATCTTACGTAGGGAATAACTAATATCACAGTTAGGGAACAAATATAAACCCTGCCACACTGGCCTGGAATTAAATATGGTCAGAAGAAAAGACATCTTTGACATTTATGCAACCTCTTAGTAAGTGTTGTGTTTCTTTGCTAATACATATTATAAACAGAAAAAAAGATAGAAGAATATTTATAAATTTTCAAAGGCTCAGATAGAAAAAGTGAAAATTAAAGATGCTCAGATCAGATGGTAGGACTGAATTAGGTTTTTACAGATGCTATGCTACAGTGTTTCATTAAAAACAGATATATCCTTCCTCCCCCATCTTATTCAGTGAAGAAGATGCACACTGCTCATTTAGTGACTGGCTATTCAGTATTTTGTTTTCTTGTTGTTGTTTACTCTGAACTTTTCTGACATATTTATTGTACATTATTCAAACCTTGTTCTGAAGACAGAATGACTTTTCAATAGCACACAAGTCAGTATATAGCACATGAACACTTCACAAATGCCAACTGTGTTATTTTCCTAATATTCTTGTGAGATAAGGCACCAGTTACCTCCATTTTAGGGATAGTGAATTGAGGCACATAAAACCCATGGCAAAAGTGATGTACTAATTTCAGAAACATAATCTGAGGCACTTAGGACTTCCTTTTCCAGAACGTTTAGCATTGTACAGCATTTCACATGGTCAAACGTTAACTTCATTTGCAGGTTTGAGTGCTTAGTATTTCTTCAAGAGCCTTGTCAGCCACTCAGAAAGTGAGAGATACAAAATAAGAGTACAGAAATAAAAATGCTGGGCTGAAGCAACATGATCACACAGAACCATACCTTCTACGTTATCCTTCAATTGTTTTAATAATGCAATCCCTCCTGCCATTCTTGTCCTCTCTACAGTCCCAAGTTTCAAACATAAAATTTCAATGTTAGAAGAAAATGCTGGTTCTCCAGGAAGCATGTTTCACTGCGTATACCACCTTCATCCTTAGATCAGATGCATTCTGAACAATAAACAAGACTAGGGTCCTCTGAAAACAACTATTATCCTGCCATTAAGATCTGAGTCATAGCACACACACACTACCTATGAATAAAGACTGAATAAGCACTTCAAAATAGAATTCCTTACATTTTATGTGTGCAACTTAAAAATATAAACAGGCCTGCAAATATTAATTCTATTAAATATTTTAACACCATTAAAACCACAAACACAAACAAAATTAATTGCACAGCATCATATAGACATTCAAAGGTTAAACAACAGGCCTTTATTTTTGGCACCAGTAGGGACACTGAGGTCACTTGAACTAAGGCAGTAAGTGAGAGCATTAATAGGCTGTGACCCTTTTTGAACACTGGCATTATGGAACAATTAGACATTTTCACAGATATTTGCTGACCACAGAAAAACAATCACATTTAATGTCCTAGTTTAGGACAAAACGTTTTCTGGTGTACAGAATTCTCTGCTATTTCTGAGTCCTCCAATCCTTTTTTCTCTTAACAGTCCAATAAGAATCAGGCTGATTTTGCTCACATTGGCAATCCCAGTCCTCGTTGCCTGGGTCTCCCATCCTGCAATTGGTTTTCATGACAAAAACACCCCTTCTCTTGTTGTCTACTCACTCCAGTCTCTGACCAGACAGTCTCAGCTTTCTGTTTCCAAGCTCTTCCTTCCTGCTCTTGCCAGGCCTGGATTTCTCTTGCCTGTTTCTGCCATACATTCTGGCTCCTATTCCCCCTGCTCCTATTCCTAATGCCCAGGTCCAAACTCAGTGCCAGATCACTCTTCCTTATCTCAGCATCTTGACTTCCTCATCCCTTATTTTGTCCTCCTCCTCTTCCCTCATGTTGCTCTTGATCTGCCCTTCTCTCTCCTGCTGGCACTGCTTTCTGTCCCTGGTTCTTTCCCCTCTGCCTTGCCCTGCTGTCCCCTGTCCTCAGTGCAGGCATAGCAGCAGCTCATCTTCTGGTCCAAAAGGCAGGTACATCCATGGAAAAGGATCAAACTGAACATGCAGTACTGAGTTTGCCTGGACCAAACAGGGAGATTTTCACAGGACAGAAAAAACACATCCCTGGCATAAATGCTAGAAATAAAATTGCATATTTTTGTTTGCTGTTTTAAACAATTGAGGAGTTTCACTATATATTCTAGCATGTGGATAAACACAAAACTTTATGTAGCCTACAGCTACAGAAAGTTTCTGGCAGAGCAATATTTTAAGGAAAAATGGTGATAATCTGGCAAAAGTAAATATGCAAGTGGAAAATAGGATCCTATAATCACGTTCTTGTGATAATTTCTTAAAGATTGTATCAAAGAAAGGTCAGTATAAAAACTAGGGAATGCTGAAGCAAACTTTCTTTGTGAAAAGTTAACCATGTATCTGCGTTATTACAGTGTGTTTAATTGCACAGTTACACACTATTTTCACCCATGCAGGCTGTCAGGATGGCTTAACTTTAGGATCTTCAGAATCAGACTGTTAAGTGTCATTCCCTCGATGAAGAAATAACTGGCTGTGGGAGAAGGGTACTACTGTAGTGGGCACAGACCAGGAAGGGGCATGGTGCAAGTGCTGGTGCTTTGAGCCTGCTCCTTGTCAGGCAGGTCCTGAAGATTTGGCTTTGCTGTGGCAGGAACAATTACACAGAACCCAGCTAAGCACACAGCTCTAGGGCATGCATTATGAAAGGAAAACAGCTCAGACAAAACTTATTACATACTTTGCCTCTGCTCCTCCCTCTGCCTGAAGAAAACTTCTAATTACTTTATTTGTTCTCAGTGGGGAAAAAAAAAAAAAAAGGTAGACATGGAAGATAAGAAAACATAAAGCCACGGGCCAGAAGGGACACCAAGTAATCGGTCCAATCCCAGCACTGAGGACCAAATACAGCAACGATGGTGTTCTGACACTGGTCTGCCTTGTAAGATTGGGATGTAAAGATCCAAGTGATGTCTATTCTAGGAACTTCCTATGGGCTGGTACATTTGGTTGGGGTATAATTAATATTTTTAAATGATCAAAATCCCTAGTAGACGAAAGTACTAGCAAGTGCTTTTGCCAATGTAGCTTATTGTATCAAGGGGATTATTTTACAGATTTATTATAAAAAAAAGACTTCCAATTTTAGAATTTTTTTTCTCTTCAGTATTAAGAGGATTTACCATGAGTTTTCCTAACAACCTGTCCTGATGATGTTTGTATCTCAGTTACAAAATGAATAGCAACAGTGTGCGGCTTTAAATGACTATAAAAGGGGTTGAAAATGAAGTAAAAATCATATGACTGAACTTAAGTAACCAATGACAGGTTAGAAAAAGAGCTAGCAACAAGAGATAACGTTAAAGAACTGATTACTATACAACTCTACATATAAGCTATACATGTTTTCCTGAGCAATATACTAGCTCATTGTGAAGGCAATTAGTGAAATCCAGTATTATACCTACACAGTATAAACAATAATCAGTTAATGAAATTGCTTTTCAGAGGAAATGTGTGTCTATACAGATTGGTTTTACACTAGCTAAAATACTCTGAAATAACTGAGGTGGAAGACACTCAAGATAGAGCAAAATGTGTAAAATTAATTGAGGGCTTCTAAAATGTCTATTCTGTAAAACGCTTTAAGCAATAAAAAATATAATGATGTTTAACAACAATATGATAAGCAGATACACATATTGGCAAAAACCTAATCCCAAAGTAAAAAAAAAAGTTAACTCCAAAATCATCCTTCTATTTTGGTAACTATTAACAGTGTAATACTGTAGCAAACAAATACATAACAACATGAGTGATGGCAAAGGCATTGAATCTCATAAAAAAAGAAGTGGTAGTTCATTCTTAATTTGATATATATCGAAGTAATTCCACTGAAGTTAACCTTGTGACTCTGCTAACAGTTACATAAAGCTTTAACAACTGACCCCAGACTTCCCAAAATTAAACCTTAAAAATGTTTACAATTCCATTTATTTGGATTTTCAACAACAATAAAAAGATTATTAGTCTACTATGTCTGCAGTCCTGCCTTGGGGCAAGGAGATGGGTTAATGACCTCCCTATATCCCTTCTAGTTCCATTTGCTACAACTCCATGAAGACTGAAGTCACCAAAGCTGAAGGGATTTGGTTTAGGGGGAAGAGGGGGTGGGGAGAAGAATTTTAGGAATGCTGGGAAAATGAAAGATGCAGAATCCTAGTTGGGGAGCTTTATATCCTACTTATTTCTCTTTGAAGCAGAACTTCCACCATTCCATAAAGGCCACACAAAAGAACAGAAACAGTCTGTGGAGTTCCTCTTACTGATTCCTCTTCTGATGCCCATAATGCAGGACTTGTAATATGTTTGTTCTTTTATGTCTTTTTTATTATTACCTCATATTTACTAGTAATTACTTATATTAACATAGTATTTAGGAAAAGACTTTAGTATTTTTGTAGGCATCATTAAGAAGGTGGGTGTTAAAGAGAAATTGGCACAAGGTTAGTAATGCAGCTTTATAAAACCTCCTCTTTGAGCGAAGCAGCCTGTTACTTGAAAATTATTGAACTGTCAAGTGATTGTCACCATCAGCTGAATGGAAATATTTCTTGATAATGAGTAAGTTCTTACAGGCAGACTGGGAAAAGGAAACGGAAGCATTTGGAAAAGAAAACAACTGACTTGGATATTGTCCTGAGCTATCACTGTTCCAGGGGCTGACCATGGACCTTGCTGACTTGGGTATGAGCCTGAATTGCTGCCCTGACTTCTCATCTTCTCAGTGGACTTGACTCATAACTATGGATCTATCTGGCAGACACCAGGACTGGTGCTTGACCCTGGTTAGCTTCTCTGGACCTGCTCTGCTCTTCTTATTAGGGCAGTGGGGGAAGGATTTAATGGTGGTGGCTGAGCTAATAAGGGACATTGAGTAAACCCTCAACACAATGGCCACACATGGCACTGGTTCCTTGCGGTGTCCCGAGCCATAGGTTCGAGGCCATTGCAGTATGTCTGCTTACGTGGTGAAAGACCTCCTGAACAGGTTTATCTGATGTCCCCATAGCTTGCACCTAGTCAGTATTTCAGGAGCATCTTAGCCTCCCAGACAATGATTTTACTGCTTTCTTAAAATCAAGCACAGTAACTAACTGGTCTTCTTGGCAAAAACAAATTACTACCTTTGGACTTAATATAAACATAAAGATGTCCTGCTATGAAATTAAATTTCTTCTAGACAAAGGAGTTTGTTCAAATATTTGACATGGAGGTGACTGTAAGTTTTGGGCTCTTGCTTTGCAAGTTTGCCAGCTGAGAGACATTAGCTTGTCTGTCTGCTAAAGGACACATTGCTAATACAAAAATAGCTAATAATACTTAAAATATTTGAATACAATTCTAAAGCCTCTTACTTTCCACTACTTACAGAATATAAAATAAATCTGGTTAATTCTCACTTTCACCTCATTTGTAGGAAAGTGATTTTTTTGTTGTGGGTTTTCAATACTACAGAGATTACCCAGTGACTTGAAAGACACCTGGCAAAATTAAGAACCATTAATAAAACACCTCCTTTTGCGTCAGATTTTGTAAAAACCGTTTTATGTTTCAGAATGATGAATCTTACTATCTGCCTCTTCAGTGCTACTTTCCAGTGTATATGCTTTACAATTCAATTCAAACTGTGCCACATGGTACAGTTTCTGTTCTCTGATCGGAAACCCATGCAAAGTACTTAAAATCTGAATTCCTAAGTCTGAATTTAAAACTCGATTCATTTAAATACTGTCTGTTGCAAGTGAAAATCTTCAGAGATTTTTGTAACAATGAAATTAAATTCTGTCCACATTTGTGTAAAATGTATCCCTAAGGGATTCAGAGGGCTGAAGAAGTTTCAATAGCATAAGGGTAGAAATGGGTGGGCTTTTGTTTGTGCAGAATTAACCACTACTTTTCAGTGACAGGAAAGAAAACTACAGACAATTGTCTGAACAAGCTCGTTCATTCCAAAGAAAAACTCCAAGACGTGTTAAAGATGATTTGCTACATGTGAAAGGACACAAGGGAAAGATAAACACATCAGCATGATGATTTACCTTCTCTGACACTTGAGAATGCCAAGTGGCACCATGGAGTGCTCTCAGTCACACATACAAGCAATAAACCTGCTTTATATTATAACTATAGTCTTTGTATAATGAAGAAGCTCCCCGTGTTATAAAGGGCGATGGATTAATCAGTGATGGCTACAGGCTAGCCAAAGGACTACAGCTGTTCAACTGCTTGTCTGGTCCAAACCCATGATAATCTCATAACTGGAACTGTAATAAATACTTACACAGCATACTATTGTACCACTTACTGATACAGCTCTTATCAGGTACATAGAGTGAAGAAGGGGAAAGATAGAGGGCAGGAGATACATTATCTAGGCATGTTATAGTTGTCATTGGAATACATTGTCTAAATGCTAAAGGGAAATACCATTCTAAATTCAAACAGTAGATAATGAGTCTGATGGTATAATCTACATCTGAAGCAAACAGTAGGTGTGTTCTTTTTGCTGTATTTCTCCTCCCCAAGCTTACGTAAGATGAGTGTGGGACCTGTGATGCAAGTATGAGTAATTCTAGGGCTCTCAGGGTAGTCCGGATGGATGTTAATGTCACGTTCTCTTACCTGATGGATTCATTCAACCTAATTGCAGCTGTCTGCGAGTCAGCCATTCAGTCTAACCTGTATTATATGCTTAGGATGAGATGAATCATCCTTGCAAGAGCTTGCCCATCTCTGCTGATTATTCAAACCTGGATGACTAGCTTAAACTTAATTCTTAATGTGGAGTGTAAAAGGTCAAGGAGAGGAATTCAGTTCCACAACTATATGAAGCTTCACACTAAGTCAGTGCCTTCACTGTGTACCCTCTTTATTTGAATGACATTGCAACATGCCACAAAGTATGGATTTTGCATCAAACCACAGATGGCTCACTGGAAACAATCCAGAGTTGTTGGCAATGTCTGCACTGTTCTACAACAACTTGGGTCTCTTTACTGGGAAGCTTGAGAAGTGTTCAAGACACTGCATACAAACAAAAGCTACATAACTGAGGGGAGGGAGAGGCAGCATTCAGACAGAAGCATCTGTTCTAGGAGGTCTGACATATTACAGTGTTGCTGTCACCCTCTAAAATTTCAGCTAAGTTGGAAAACTAAACAAATATTTGACTTTGCATACAAAGTTATCTGTTAAAGTTCACTGTGATCTTTCAAGCTTCCATCTCAGTTTAAATATTTTGTCACACTTCAGAAAACTCATTAATATGCCCATTTAAAAACCACCATTTTATCTGAGGGTGTGCAGCAATGCAAATAACTGATAAATATATTCTGCCTCTTGATAAAATTGTCCAGATAGATTTCAACACTTCACAGAATGGTTATGCTTCAAGAGCAGTAATGCACACTGGCAAGCCTCTGTTACAAGTGCATTTCAATGCCTGATTTGTTAACTCAAAAAAGTGAGACAATGGAAATAAAACCAGACTTCTGAACTGAGCAGTTCTGACAGCTATTGCTAAAATACATGCTTCCTATAAGCTTCTATCAATGCAAGTATCTAGTCTCTACAGATCCCATGGAATTTAGAGGTTAATGAAGTGCTTTCCTAAGAACAGGAGAAAACGGGAGGTGCTTGGAGACTCTGCAGCACCTGCACTGCCTCAGAGGCTTTTCTAGATTTTCTATACTTTGACAATGCTGATTTCCTCCTGTAGATCCTCTGCAGAAGTTGTGTGTACAAACATAAATATGTAACTATACCTGCAAATGCACACCCTGCTTCTGACTGCACAGGAATTACTGATAGCGGCCAATGTGTCTGCCCACAGAGCCTCTCCAAGGTGCACCGTATTGCTCTAGAAAGTGCCAAGACAGCGTGAGCTGGATTGGTTTACATTTGACTACACAGTGCAAACCACCCATACAATAAGTCCCTGAATGCCTCTGTTTCAAAAGACCAGTGTCACAGGTTTGGCAAGTTGCTGGTTATGAAGAAGGAGTGTACAGGGGGGCAAAATGTAAATTCTAGCTGGGGGGATATTGTTGTTTTACACTTGGAGTAGCCCCATTCTCAGCAATCTATTTACTTTTTTAGGTCAGCTAGAATGAGAAAATTTCCATTGCTAGGCAGCCCAGCACATCTGTGAAGCATTTCTGGGCGTTCAGACCTGAAGCACGAGCTGCCCAAAGGAAAGATTCATTACCCGTGTTACACAGCCCGCCAGTCCCTCCCCCAGACGGCACAAGGGCTTCAGCAACAGGAAAGCGCCTTAACTTCACGCAGAAACATATTACATGACCAGAACACAACAATTAGCACATTTGTAAAGCTGCAGGGATAGGAACAATTTAATAGCTTTTTGAAGCAGACTAATTTTCTGGAGTGTTTTATCTTTTTTTCTTTTAATTTTTTTGCCTTTCACGCATGGGCAAGTTCCTCTTTGCTACAGGTATTTTCTGAGCCTGCCTTGCAGGATTATTATGTGTACAGAAACACAAATTATTCCATCACTTTAAAACAGCGCTAGAGAAATGAAGAAGTGCTGTATAAGTGTAAACTACTAATACTAATCTCTGTTTTACAAGCAAGTATCATTTAGATAGATAGATAAATGTATTGATGGCTTACTAAATTGTGCATGTTCACAAATGAAGGCTGCTTACCAGATGACCAGCTTGTTTATATTTGCAGCTTTTCACAAGCTAGAAACTTCAGCTTTGCAATGGCAAATGCTGCTGTCAGATGCTGGAAAAAAACAGTACAGAAGAGGAAAGAAAAAAAAAAAAAAAGTATTTCTTCTATCATTGTATTCTCATCCTAAAAACTGATACTGATATAGGAAGTATGTTCAGTTCCTGAAACTCTCAGGTAAGGATGTAGACATTACATAAATCATAGTTTAATACCTTTTATTTTCAATACTAATCCCCCATGACTCATGACGGCTACAGTTTAAACCTCCAGCTAACAAAGCCTTTTGTAGTATTACTACCAAATAATCTTAGATTTCAGAAATCACTGAAGTGTAGCTTAATATCTGTAATATTGGATCAACCTGTTTTGGTATGAAAACAGACTGTGGCATATTTTTACTTGGTGATTGATATTGCTTATACAAAAAAATACAAACATTGCATTGCTGATCAAGTGGTCATGTTGACTGCCCTTTGGCAAACCAGTGCTTTAGAGGAAGTTTAAGCACAGAATAAGAAGTTGCTGGGGAAAGGTTAAAAGACAGGTCACACTAATTCCCTTTTAACTGACTCTAAGACAGTAGGACTTAGTGTAAACTGAAACAAATATATTAATATGAATGACAGCAATTGGTATCATATTAAACACAAGACCTCTGTGACTAATTGAGATTAAAATAAACATTACTATTTATCTGTGAGTTGGGGGGGAGAGCTTTATATTGAGATTTCTACATCAAAAATGTGTTTTGTTCAGAAACCATGTCAAATTATAGTTATTTGCTT
The DNA here is from genome assembly GCA_025447755.1 of Corythornis vintsioides. NCBI lineage: Eukaryota > Metazoa > Chordata > Aves > Coraciiformes > Alcedinidae > Corythornis > Corythornis vintsioides. Next base: position 73,023 of record JAOEGS010015369.1, on the reverse strand, counting down.
ACAGCTGTTCCTAGCAGTTTAGTACTTATGTGTACTATTTTTTTTTTACTTTTGTATTTATGTGTCAGTATTTTTTTCATTTCACTTCTTTATTCCCTACTACAAGTAAGTCTCTTTAGAGCAATAAGATCTTTAAAATCCCTTTAGTGTTTAGAAATGTCAACAATTCAGTAGACGATACTTGATGAATAGGCCATATAGAAAAACCTGCCTCAAGTTTTTATCTCAAGAGAAGTAAGGTGCTTTGAAGAGCACTTGATTTGAGATTTAGAAGCCTGCTGCTATTCAGCCAAACACTCTTGAGTGCTGTTAAATCCTGACCCATAGAATGAAAACAGGGAGGGAAGACAAACCAGTAAGAAATCTATTTTGCACTCCCTATATAATTATTTCTTCTCTATACTAAATACTATTTAAACATTTCTTACTATAAATAAGTAAAAGCTAAGAGACCAGGCAATCTTATAAGATTATCTTATTTGAATATTTTGAATGTAGCTGGAACTTGCCAGGGGGAACAGCTACAGCACTGGAAAAAGATGAGGATCTAAAGAAAAAAAAAAATCTAAATGGTTCTTTCCATTTGAATAGACAGCACTGACATATTAAAGCTTCATGTTTTTGACAAGAGACATAGAAAACAAAGAGTTTTTCACTTCAAAATATGCAGTAGAAGAATATGAAGTGGTTTGGTTTGCTATAATTATAAAAAATATTTTTTTCATCCTTTGCTATCACTTCTACATTCTACAACCAATCTCAATGCCAGACTACAATGAATTCATTCAACAGGATAAAACAATCAATTTATCTGCACACCAATAATAATATCAGATGAAAAGTAAGCCAAACTGTAAGTCAATCCTTTTATAGGAATATCTGTTCTTAACAGTTTATTGT
>JAOEGS010015369.1:42123-67123 GCA_025447755.1 Corythornis vintsioides | reverse complement strand
CCTTTTCTACTTCTCATTTTTTTAACCTGAAATCTATGTCTCCATTTGTCTTATATTTGACTAAGAAACTGACAGTTTGCCCTGTGAGTGCTGCCAGCTGAGCTCCAAGAGTCGCTCTGTGCATCACTGAGAGCCAAGAGTTGTTATCCTTCCCCTGGCCTGATACTGCTGCACTTGGTGGCAACAGTGTCGGGACTACTCTGCATTATCAGCTTCCTATATCACAGAATTTTGAGTGACTTATAGACATACTTTAACTTATGCAAAAGTACATTATATAAAACCAGTATTCAGTGCACTAAAAGTTAGACATTGAAGTTTGATCCTGGGTGAAAAAGAAAAATGTGTGGAAGAAGAAATGCCTTTTCCATAGTAGTGTGAGTACCACTTTCTTTGCTGAGCTTTGGTAGGATTTTGTTAGCAGGGCCAAGGGCACAAGAAGGTGGTAGAGAAGACTAAGTACTCTTGGGAGTGTTTCTTAGTGAGGTGGCAAAGGCAGCAGTCAAGACCTTAGCAGGACTTAATGCTGGCTCAGCATCAATACTGCACATTGGCTCATTGGCAGGTGTTAATGTGCTCAGAGAGAGTCTGCTAACAGCCCATGACCTGAAGGAACTCTTTAATCAGAAGGAAGTGAAGCAAGATTGATTCTAAGTAGGACAAAATTTCTTCTATATCAGGGATCCACAAAATCTGTGAAGCTGAGAGCAGCTCCTTTTCTGCTCAGCATACCTTTGAACCATTCCCATCTGAGGGAGTGACTACTTTGAAGTATTTGAAGGTCAGGTTCATGCACTTCCTTGTCAGCTCTCGTTTCTCTTCTGCACTACCTGTTCTGAGGGGTTTTGCACAGGAAGAAAGGATCTAGCACCAAACTGGATTAACCCGCAAGGGATGTAAGTCTATTGATTAGCAGTACATTCAAGTATTACTGGGTATTGGGTTAATAATTACAGAATAGCCTAGATAAAATATTCTCAAACTCTAGGGAAAAGATGATAAATAAAGAGCTATTGTCAATGCTGCCAGCTTGGAAAAAAAAAAAAAAGAAAAAGAATAAAGAACCTACTGGGTAACAATCAAACAGGAAAAAGTGGGTGATGGAAAACATTGAGAACCTGACATTTTTTTCATCCTAAGAAACACAGGTACTATGCAAAACACACAATAATAAATATATTTAAATTCACTGGAATAGTAAGTGTTAAAATGATTAGGATGACAGTTTTGGGTTAGTTCACTTTACAGAAAAATTCTACACCACAATAAGGTAAATGTGGATATGACAATGCTGATGAGGAAAAATTATGTAGAGGATTCAGTTCAGCAGTCATGTTAATCTCTTGTAACAGAAAAAAATGTGAGATAATTAAAGTCCAAATAAAATTCAACATTTCTTTGTCCTTGCCAAAGATGTTGGTTACTGGACAAGGAAAATCTTGTACAATATGAACAGGACAACACCTATTTAGATCCCTTATAAATAGCTTCACTGACGTGTAGTCATCAAGCAAAACAAATCAGACAGACATGGCTGCATACCATGGCAAGGGAATATTTAAACTTCAAATGTAGAAATGTCTTTCACTGCTAGAAGAACAAGGATGTAGAAAAATATGGGCAGGATATTGACTAATTCAACTAGAATTGTCAGTATTGTAGGGAAAATTGCAGGAGTCTTTTTAAAAGAGCTTATTGCTAGGAAAGTAGGTGTATTGCTCTTCTGAGTCCTGTAACATGAGTGGAAGTGATTGTTACCAAGAAAATACCTTTCCTTTTGTCAGACCTTCTGATCCATACTCAGTAAAGGGCAGGAAAGGCCAAAGAAATACCTTGGTATTACTTATCAGTGGGTTAATCCCATGTTCACTTGTGGGATATCATGTTTTTTTATGAGGCAGTTGGCTGCCAATTTCATTAGAAGCAGGATTTTACTATAGCAACAGAAATCTAGAAAAGTCACAAAACAGTCTTCTGAACTAACTCTGGATTTCAGCTGCAAGAATAAATGCATCTGAAAACTGACATGGTTTTGCTTGATTTCTGGTGGAAAATATTTGTCCTGTTTTCTTCAGAAATGAATCTTCTGCATGTAGTTTCCATGGGAAGCACTTCATTGCTACTAGTCTAGGTCTCAGCTTTTTATTTCCAATTGCCTGTTTCTCCTTATTCTTCATGATAGTTTCTTTAGCTCTAAGTCAATACTTTCACTGAGAACATTGATGACTTTCCATTCTTTTCCCTGGAATGCTAAATTCCATATGCAGCAATTGATGAAGAGGGGAGGATGAAGTAGCTGCCATGTCCTTGTCTATCAGGGGAAAAACCCCAAAGATTACCCTAGTGAAGGATGCATGTGTTTCCTGAGTTCAAGATCCTCATAGGTAGAGCAACTCCATAAAAATGGTGATTATTGAGCAATTTCAGCCCTGCCTCTTCCTCCTCTGCTACCTTTTCCTTTCATTCCAGGGCCAGTAATAGCCACTGTTATTGGTGAGAATAGTAAATGACAGTCCCATGGAGCTATGGCCACAGCAACAGTGTCTTCCAGAATAGATGGACTTTATTCAGAGTCAGATGTATTGTAGTTTCAGTCACTGAGGACTCGGGACTGCTGCCCTTTGGCTTCATACAGCTCTAACCAGATGCACATTTTCTAGCCCTTGCTAAAGTGCTGAGTGCACCTTAACCCCATGAGGGTTTTCCTGAATACCACCAGCACCTCCCCAAGGTGTTTTACAACGTAAGTGTTCCACCTCCTGAAGTCATGAGACTGCTTACCTAAGAAGAATATGGCAACATAAGCAAAAAACCCCACTAGAGATCAGCACTTTGAAAGGGCATTTACAAAAGGTAGGATACTTTGTAGGTAAAGCCTGTGAGGCAAAGGCATCTCTACTCATGCAAGCAAGAAAACCCAAAAAGCAAAGCCACAACTAGAACTTCTCACTGAAAAACCACAAAGCACAGTGACAATATATTTCAACATTAAATACGAGCATTATAGCATGTGTCTTTAAACAGATACCAGGGTAGCTCTTCAACAAATAAAAACAAAAAAGGAAAAGACAGTTACAGTCAATGCTTATTTTTTAAAACTTTACCTAGGGGAGTTCCCACTACTCATGAACTGAGAAAGGACAGATTTAAGAATCAAGTTCTATTATTAAAATCCTTACTTCTGAAGAGGTCATGTGCTTCTAACTTTATTTCATATGACTGCAGTTATGTACGTGCAGGATAGAAAATAAGCAATCACTGATATTTTTTTCAGAAGGAAAATTAATTATTTAGTAATTATCTAAATTGATGCAATGTAGTTTTAAACCCCAATATTTTAATTAAAAAAAACAAAACAACAAACCCACACAAAATCTAAGGAAAATGGATTAAAAACTTGATGCCATTGTGTTATGAAAACAGGATTTTTAACCACACAATTATTTCTAAGAAACACATTACACACTTCTAATTTCTTCTTAACAACTTTGGTTAATAAGTCTTAAGAATATCACACATCATACATAGGGGAAAAAGACAGTTTAGTGTGTTACATAATATGACATAGACAACACAGACTGCTTGTTACTTAAGACTTTTGTAATTTTATTTTTTCTCATTAAAAAATTCCACCCTGCTTGTCAACATATCATTAACAGCAGAATGAGAATCAAAGTTAAAACCATTTACTTCTAAGTGTTCCAGTTTAAGGTGAGGTCTTGCACAACATCTACTGACACATACTGCCTGACAGAACTTGTGCTGGATAACAACCGCCAAAGCAGACTACTTTCCAGGTTGTCAACTTCCAGCAACAGATATTTATTGACTAATTAAATGGTCCTGTCACATTCTTGTCTCACTGAAACTTAATGTGAACTAACCTCAGCACTATTGCAGCGCACAATACATTTTGGATTTCCTACTTTATAAGCAAATCTAAAATTCTGAAGGTCTATGTGAGTTAACAGGCACAGCTAGTTCCACTCAGCCAAATTCTCTGAAAATTACGTCACATATTTGTGTTCTCTTTGCAACCCTAAAAGCTGTTTGGGTAATGCCAAGACTTAAATTTTCTATTTTAAAAGGTAGCTCTGTAAATTTGATGAAGGCAATTATTATTACAAGCTAGATGAGTTACTCTGGAAAAGTAAAGCTTGCACCCAAAACTATACTGGGAATACACATTTGCTGGAAAGATTGGACTTCATTCAAGAATATATCAACTCAAGTATAATAAAAACAAAGGAGAAGATATTTTCATGAGTACCACATAGTAATTGAGAGCCTGATTTTGGAATCTGAACTAGTTTTACTGAAGCAAATAGCTTGTTTATTTTATGTGAGTTTATGAGAAGATCCTACTTCTGAGAGAATGATTTCTTTTCTGTTACTATTACATGTTACAACCTCAGAAACATCAGGTAGTTGCCAAAAATCCATCACTTCAGAAATAACTGCCAAGTACTATGCAGAATATTTTTTTTTTTTTTAAAAAGTTAACATTCCAACTTTAGAAATCCAGTTCACCCCCATCTTCCTTCTTTGCATTCCATCCCTGAACTTCCTTCTAAACTTTGGCACAACTCTTGCTAAATATTTGAGACCAGGTAAGAAATTCCAACTTACTATTTTTAGCAAAATACATGTATACACTCCAGTATTATGCAGTGCCTGAAACAAGTAGAGATGTAGTAATTGCTGGAAAAAGAGCATCCTTTTTTAATAATAGTTAAACAAATTGGACATGAAAAAGGAAATATTTTGCTCTAGCTATGTCACCTAAGGGAAAATACCTTCATTTAGTATAAAGGTAAAATTATTCATCAAAGTAAACAGAGCTTTTCATTTAGTGTATGAGTAAAATTATTAATCAAGTAAACAGAACTAATTATGTAGGACTTTTCCTCCCTGTTGGAATAACATAAATATCTGAAACTTTGAAAAAGTGAGTAGTGAGTCATGAAGAGCCTAAAACAATCTTATCACATAGACAGTGAGACATTGCTAAGTAGGGCATGCACTGCCAAATGCTGGAGCTTCTAACCTGAGAAAGTTTTTACATGTTTATCTTCAGTCACTACTTTTCATTTTTCTCCAGCATATTCAGGATAGCAGAACTTACAGAGAATCCAGGTAATTCCAAGTTATCAACAACACATTAAGAAACCAACTGTTTTGGGTTTTTTTAAATACTAAATTATTGCTTTTTAAAAAAATCTCCCCAAGTAATGTACTACAGATTTAATTCCTTTAAATTAGTTGCTACTATATTTCGGTTAAATCTCCCATTCCCAAACTACCTTCATATGCAAGTCACAACAAATTGAAGGGGAAAAAAAAATCGTAGTAAATATGGTGTATTCCTATTAACAAGAATTATACAGTAATCTTCAATTTCTGTGCTCCTCTTAAGTTTGCATTTTCAAAGTCAGTGACTTGATAATCAGTGATGGCCACAACTTCTGCTTGTTTACATTTCTATCATTTTTAGAATAATATACTTAAAAATAGACATAGACATTAAATAGATTAAAAAACTTCACCCTTAATGAAAATGATCATTAATTTCAGAAGAGAGATATTAACCAAACTCAAAGATATCTATGAGCTATGTTTGGTGATGTCAGTGCCATGTTGGGATCTGAAGGTCTGTTTTGGCAGATCAATAGGCATCTATAAGATGTGACAGGAAAGATTAAGTCAGACATTTCAAAATGAACTGCCTCTTTCTCCAACAAAATTTACCTTCACAGGACATCCAAAACCAGAAAAATTCTGGAGATACTGGTCTTTAAGCAAGACCAGGTAAAAAAGGAAAATAAGCATCAATCATAAAAAAAAGTGAAATCAGCACCCATGCCTTTCCCCTAGTTCAGAATTAAACATTAAGCATTTTTGACGCAGTTTAAGAATAATGTAATACTTCAATTGTGAATATATCTGTCATCACTAATTAACTTATTAAATAACAGAAAATTTAACATGGATCTAGTTGGGAAGATGACTTTCACATAAATGTACCAAAGGTTATTTGCCTTTGAATGATCAGGAAAAGAGGCAAGCACTGGAGATAAAGTTGTTCTCTTTTAAATGAATCAATAATGCCCTTTTCCTCCTAGGTGCATAATACCATTGGTGGCTTAGTTGGGTCTCCTCCATGACAATGACATCTGCACATTTCCATATTTTATGACATAAACCCCTCATGTTTTCCATTAAAATTATATTCTAAGAATGTTAAGAGGGAAAAGAACTAAAAGTTTTCCTTCTTTCAGCCAACAAGGACACACTGTCACACTTTATAGCCTACACAACTGGGAGTAAGACAAAAGCCTGATGTACAGGACACAGTACCTTAGCCTTATGGCTAGAGAAACACTCTGGAAACAGAAATGGAAATTTCTGAACTATCTTTCACTCTTTTTTACCCTCACCCACGCTAGTATGTTTTGTAAGATAAAAGTCTTTCAATAGGACCCTTTATGTAGACTTTATTCCTGAGCTAGTTCTTCTTTCCTTACATGTAATCAGATTTTTCTTCTTTACACTTACCAATATTTTTCAAGTAGAATATAAGCTACTAGAATGAAATGTACTATATATATTTTTTTTTTTTTCATATGGTTCCTTCATGCTGAAGGATGCCACTGGCATAGTGGCTTTGTCAGGTAACAGGAGGAGGTTTATTAGCCTCTATCACTGATGAATGTTTCTGATGTTTCATGCCATTTTTCTTTTTTTTCTTTTTTTTTTTTTTTTCACCTAGACTCTACCTGCTGACATGAGGTAAGACCAGCAGAAGGAACACTCTATATGTTAGGACAATCAGGCACAGAAACAGATTGAGAATCTGAAGAGGTTTTATTAGGAAGCTGAACTGACAGCTCTAGTTTTTTGGACCAATCTCCTACTGATTTGTTTTCTTTCAAGGTGAAAAAAAGAACTACTCTTAGACTAATATGGAAAGATGTAACTTTTTTTCTTGTGAGGAATAATCAGATTTCTTCCACTGCAAAAAAAAATCAAAGCTAGCAAACGGAATGAAACAGAAGTCTATCAACTAGCGAAGTTCCTTCATAAAGTTATTTCTTCTAGCCAGAAAAATAGAAAAATAAAGGAATTGGAAACTACACAAGAATAATGAAATTAATATATCTGTCTCATTAAAAGGAGCATAAACATTATTTAAGTACATGAAATGCTTACACTGACCATCAGAAATTATATAACCTTCCTGTTGCTAATCAAAAATACTTCATTATTATTTAGTCCAATTTAACATTTTCTATGTGTATGTATAGAAATATGTGTTTTTATAAATACAGGGGGGGAAAAGTAACAAAATCAAGATTCTATATGTTTTTTTGGTAGTACTTTCCCTCTTTTTTTCAGGAAACATCTAATCTGTATGACAAAAAGCTACCTTGTGGCCTTCGTCCTGCAGATGAATTTCTGCCAAGCAATTATTTGGAAGTAATTTTAATGGTAGAAGGAAGTTATTAATTTCTTGCATTGGCAACAGACAAGAACAATAATACTAGTTCATATTCAAGGAAAGGAGTTTATTTCCTTTGCTTTTTCTTCAAGTATAACACACAAGAAAAAAAGATAGATATAATCAAAAGAACTAATATGATATTTGAAGAACATAGTAGAAATACAGCTACAGATTATTTCCTCTCCTGTGTATAAAATCAAATAATGACTTTTGTTGTCACATTTGACAACATAGGCTTCAGAAAATGCTTTCTGTTTAAGAAACCAGTTTCAGACACCATTTCTCTAAGACTACAGACATAAATGGTATTATTTAAAATAGTTTTATTCCCCTGTTGCAATTTAATGATTGTTAAAAAATGTTTTATTTGCAGCATTTCAAGATATGTTTGAGAATACTTAAATTAGATGAAAGCTCTGCAAGCAGAGAATAGCCGTATTGTATATGAAGCAGTTTAATTTATGGTATGCTTTCTCTTTGTTTATAAACTTATTGTAAAAACAAAACAAATATGTGAAAGTATTTATCACTCTTACTACACTGAATTCCATGTACAAACACACTTAAATACACAACCTGCATCCCTTCTTGCTTAAAATTTCTTTCACTAAATTCACATCTTACATACTGTACCTTAACAAACAAAACTGGAAAAAAGTTGTGAATGAATGAACATTTCCTAACAGCAAATGACAGGACAAGTCTTATTTCTAGGAAATGGAACAGAAGAATCATTAGAGTAGGATGAGAAAAGTTCTGCACCTGCACAACTTCAACTTAAAAGCTAAAGAATATTCGTTTTTTCTCTGCAATTTCTTGAAGGTAGTTACACAAAAATTAACTCAGACATAGCTCAGAAGAGCATTTCTTGCCTGTTTCTTAGATCATGTTAATTGAATAAGTATTCATGAAATGATCATTCCATAGCACTCCCCTTTTCAGTATGAGCAGGTAGATGGATATATGAGTGATCCTGATGTGGAGCTTCAGCAGATTAAAAGAGCACAGAATTCTGGTGTTTGTTTGATACAAACCAAAATTAATTTATTTATAAAGGCAGCACAGTTTACTTTTTCCTCTGAAAAGCAGAATGAAGGAAGATACTGTGTAATTTTGTTAACAATTAATCGAGATTACTGAGAAACTCCTAACTTTGTTACTTACTTTTCCTCTTAGCTGAACAACCTTGGCCATTTGCAGAGTTAATAATGGAGTAAAGTAAAAACATTAAACAATAAGAAGAATTTTATTCCTAAATTAGTAATAGATTTTCATTGATGTATGTCAAATGAAAAACTCCTTATATGAAGTTATGGGTCAGCTATAAAATTAATGTTTATTTCTTCTGGTTCTCAGTGCTATACAAAGGAAAATCAAAGGCAGAACTTCATTTGTGACAAGAAGTATTTGCTCTTTACTGATCTTCAAACTTAATGCTACTATTTTCTACCTGCCTGCAAGCTATCAGGCAATTCTACTACTACTTGTTCTGGAGCTTACTATATACTTAACAAAAGAAATATGTTGTTTTTTTAAGATGTTCAACAAATATATATCCTCCGTATAGGATGGAACGAATTAATCATTAAGGATGTGTAACTTACTAGTGATAACACAGTACTTAACTGTGGAAAAAGAACCATATTAAGAAATGTATGGAAATAATTGCCTACTTGATTTTTGTTATTTCCTATTTTCTAATTTTTCTTCAGCAATTTGTCCATTTAAGTTGCAATTATTTACAATAAATATTTTGTCTTAAAATGTGCCTGACATTCTTTAAGTAGATAATTTAACAGCAAATTCTCATAAGTGTAAAAAAGAATGATTTGAAGTAGTATTTTTTCTGAAGATTATAAAAAGTGTATATATATTTCTACAGATACACATATACATGCATCTCTTTGCATTATGTAGATGCAGCATTCTTACAAGGGTATGAGTGCATCCAGCTAAACTTATAGCTAGTTAAACTAAGCACTAGCTAAACTTTGTTGATGCCTGAGAAGAAACTATTTTAAAAGAGGTAACTTTGAAACCATTTTCTTAACTTTGAAATAAAATGTTTTGTCTTTTAATAATTTAGACACTATTAATGGTCCTGGGCCCCCAAAAGAAGGAGCATTTTTATGGTTCTCTGAACATATGTTCTATGTCAAGAAAACTATATTTTTATACATAATATAGCCCCATAAAAAGATTACACTGAAAATAGCCCTAAGACAGAACAAATCATAAAGAAGTTAGTGCATGTGCTAAGCCTGTAGAGCCAAAGCATAAAAATAATATTCTTCTGACACTGCGAATGAATGTCACTTTTGGATTTTTGTGGGAAAATTTACATGGACACTTTGAAGGCAATCTGTGTCTCGTATGCAGTTACCATTCTACTATCTTTTAGTGTATTTATAGAACTTGGTAACTGTTGTTTTGACTTTGCCTTTTACATTTGTTCAAATGGGAGTATCAAAGGTATTACTTTAGATATTATTATTTATTTTGAAAGAGTATCTCTGCTCATTCTGAAAGAAACTGCTCAGTATTTTGCTGTTAAAAATATGACAGATAATATCTGTCTTAACCAAAGAAGAAAAGATAGTTGATAAATATTTCCTATAACATAGTAAGTTTCATTTTTTTGAGTAGCATTTGACTCTCAGACCCTATCTTTGCACTATGCAGGAACATGGAAAGCCACCTATGAATGCTAATGAAAGTTGGATCACACTTTGCAATTGCTAAAAACAAATAACTAAGAAGTAGGTAACTTTAAAAAAAAAAAATTCATAAAGTCTCAACTGAAAGAACTGCAAATGATGACACCTTTGATACTTTCTGCATTATTTGTTATCGCAAATGTAGAAATTTTGCCATAACAAGATACTAGAGAGTTATACCAATTTGATCTTATTTATAATATTAATTACAGACTATTTCAGCTAGAAGAAAGGCTTTTACAGATGAGACACTCTTTTTATTTCCCCTGAAAAACATTAGGTATTCTTTGTAAATTACAAATACACTGTATTTTATGACTAGCTAAATCATTAATCAAGATAAGAATAGGAAAGCTAAGGGATCTCAGTTTACTTGATGGCTGATTGCCCAGCAACCATTCCCTGTAATTGTTTTTAGCACTAGAGTGGTGTTCCTGGAGACCACAAGCTTTCAGAGTGTATGTCCTTTTCCTGCAGTGGTACAGGGGAAAACTAAAGAATCCAAACAAAACATTTACACCCACATTTCCGATTTATGTCTGTGCTCAGCTTCATCAAATGCAGCTTCACCGCAGTTACTTAGCAATGCAAGGTGAGGTCTTTTGAGAACCCAAGCCTGACTAAAAGTGGTTACTTCTACTTTAAATTCCAGTAAATACTTAACTGTTTTTTATCAAATTATTTTATATGATGGTGGGAATTAGAAGATTAACATATATTTCAATTTAATCTAACATTGTAAAATAGTAACAAACACCTTCCAGCCCTAGGAAATGTAGCATTTCATTCTTAACATAACTTCTGCTGTATGCAGTCTACCTTTTCACTTAAAAACTAACACCTCTGCATGTTCTTGTATATAGTATATGGATGCATATAGTATATGGATGTATATAGTTCCAGCTAGACCTCAAAATTGTGGGAAGAGATTCAGAAGCAGCTAAATCAGGGAGACTCAGACAATAAGAAAAACTTCAGATAAAACAGGAAAACTTCTTATAGGTTTGCCCAATGTTTCTCTGCCTTGTGGGGACCTCATTTTCCCTGAACACCTATGTTATCCTCCCTCTTGGTCCTACTGCCTTTATTTTGTGCTCAATGCTTTTTTCCTGGTTTTGTCTTAATGTAGCTTTTCATTTAAGATCCTAACAGAAACAATAATGGCATTAATATGACATTTGCTGATATTAATGTCTTTTTTTTTTTCTTTTTTTTTTTTTTTTTTTTTTTCTTTTTTTTTTCTTTTTTTTTACTTGCATGTTACGTGTTTATTCTCTGACATGTGTCTGTCTGGATAAAGAACATCTGCTTGAAATATTTCAGTAAGGAGAGATATTGCATATTGATTCCTACAAAACTATAGCACTGAAGTATTAACAGAGAGACTGGATTCAGAACACAGTATTCTTCATTTAGTCACTGCCCCACTGCTAAATCCATCTAAGCTTGTCTACCGAGACACCAAAACTGTAACAAACACTGACAATATCTTGACATTAACTGAAAACAGGTGACCAATTCACCACAGCAAAGAAAACTGAATGGAAAATATTATTTGGCTACTTTTTAGTACTGAGGTGTTGGATTATCTGTCCTACCACTGGATCTTGTAGACGAGATAAAAGATTTAGAGTTCAACTGCCACGGGGTATTAGAGAATCCATTTTGGGAGAGGTCTAATATTAATCCCGAGTTAGTAAAATCATATTTTTGATTAATAATTAATCTCTGCCAGTTTTAGTAGTAACAGATATTTTATTTGGATAAAATAATTTTTACATTTTTCCAAGATAAGCTTTTAGTTTTGAGGGCTTGGACAGCTAGTGCCTTTCATTCCTGACAGAATGCTCCAATTGAAGAATACAGGATTGATTTCCTGTCTGAACATAGTTGTTGCAGCTTTTTGGAATCTGTTATGCATGAGGACAGTCCATACATGCATAGCAGTGTGTATTGCAGGATGCCTGGAGATTTGAAGATGAGAATTTGAATCCCATAATTGAAATAGCAAGTATCTTTAAATAAATGTTTGGGTCAATGGTCATTTTAAGTTATTCTTAAACCTGATAAAGTTAACTCACCATAATTATGATTAGATTTTTCAGCCTAAAATCATCACTGGTTAGTGAATCAGCTAATGAGTATTTTTATGATTTATTAAACTAAAAGGTGATGAGTTTAAATTCTATTCCTGATTAACTACATTGGAAATGAATCTACATGTCATTTTAAAACAATGGTATCTTAAAGTTTGATTATGGCATGCAACCTGTTTTGACTAACTTTGGATGAAAGGTTCAACATTATTACAAATAATAAGGAAAATAACATAGTATTGGTATTACTAATATTACTAATGTGAGATTTAGGATAGCATGGCATCTTAAACCAATCAAACTCAGTACAAAACATTCACTACAGCTGAAGAATTTATCTGCCCTGATGCAGGAATTACTGTGCAAAGTACTATGGCCTGTATTACACAGGAGGTCAGATTAAATAATCACAATAGTCCCCATGCACCCTAAAATCTTGTAATATTTCAGACTGAAAAGGAGTTAAATACAAAGATTTAATTGCTTTTTTTCTTCTGAGTATCAACTATATGAGAGCCATTCAGCTATATAAACACATTCATTAGGTTTTCAGTAGGCCTCCTTTCTAAAGAAAGAAATTACATACTTTTGAGCTCTTCAGTGAACTACAGTGTTTTATGCCTTTAATTCAACACTGTTAGGGCTTACAGTTCATTGAAATTCAAAATCATGGGTGCAAACCGTCTTCACAAAGAAAATGTTGAACTTCCTATATAGCAAAAGCCTTTTCATGGTTTGGTTATTTGTAGAGTTTTTTGTTGTTGTTGTTTTGTTGGTTTTTTTTTTTAAATAAAAACATGACTTATAAAGCTGAAGGAAATAAAAGATTTGAGCTTCCTATTAAAATAACAAGCGTAATATAATTCATATATTTCAGCATCTTGGCTTCTGCTCATGAAATAAAATACTGCAGCAGAAAGAGCATATTGTTTCTACACATCCAAAACATGCAAATTAGACAAGTATTCAATATTCACTTGAAAGCGAGAAAATGTACCAGACTACCAATGGCATTTAGGAAGGCAAACTGGTTGAACATGATTATTTGAATTTAAAAAATGGGTATGGGATTCCCCTCTCTTTGCTTTGTGCCTTATATGGTATCTGTGTAATATCCACAGGGCAAATTATTCACTACCTTTTTCAAGATGAAAAGCTACTGATTGGCATCAGACATCAAGAGGGATTTTGGCATTAGAATAGATTTACACTTGATGACATGTCAAAGGCTTGAAACAAAAACTACAGAATTTACTCATGAATGCCGAAGGCAAGCCACTTATTCAATACTAGCTCAATGCACATCTTTCCAAGGATGGCATTCAACCACACCAAGAACAAAATACAGCAAACAAAACATGGTTATGAATGTGGTTGACTAGAGTGAACAAAATAACAGCCAGCATTACCTGTTGCCAGCTGTCAGTGAAGAATAAAGAACTGTAACATCCTTGTAATAAAGAGGGAAACAGAATCCAAGCTTATAATGAAAATACAGCAGTTAGTGGGATGAAGTGGGATCAGCAGCAGTATGTGTGGGCATGATAACTCCCACTCTGAACCTACTGTTCCTCTGGAAGATGAGCCCTCGTGTCTCTCTTCCCACAAATACTTTAAAATAATCAAAACAAATTAGGAGAATAGGCACAAGGGTATATATGTGAAAGAAAATAAGACATAAATTCAAAATTCTGCAATTTCTCCTTCACTTTCCGTATTGATAATTTTAAAAATATGTTCATTATTTGCATTACAATGGAGTGCTCATAGAAAATTATTACAAGTGTTAACAAAATCACAATTATTTTGGCACTGCCAGTTTAGAAATCAATGAACGTTTTCCTTCTGACTTTATTTTAATAGAATAAAAATAGAGGTATTTAATTTCAGATGTGTAAGAAAGACCATTTATATAGGTTTGGTACCAATAACCTGTGAGCAATGACAGGCATATGTACAGGAGAAGTCATAAATAGAAGGAAACACGAGAAGTACTAGAGAACACCACTCATCTATATCACAACCATGGAAATGAAAAATTACTTAATTTTCCAACATTATTTTGTAACTTTGTCCTTCTAAAGGCTTGCTTGCATCATATTTTGCATAGCAAGTGAAAAGGTTGAATTGTGTGCATATGATATCAAAAGTTATGAGCATAGTGTGTCTGAAATACTTGCAATTTTAAGTTAATTAAAAGAGTAGCTTGCATAAAATCAGACATGAATGAGAAAGGTTTATGTTTGTTTTTTCCTTACCCCAACAGATTCAAAGCAGAAGTGAGCATACTTTTAAAGAATCCTACAATTATATTTTCACTCCAAGTTAGAGACAAGGCAAAATCATGAAGAGTTTGCTATTTCTGTTGATCAGTTACAAAAATGGCATCTTCATTTTTCTGCCTAGTGGGATGGTCACAGCTGGACTTCTGGACTGTAAGTAATGCCTTCTATATGTTAAATAAATACTAAGAACAAAGACAGCCACAGTGAAAACATATAACTTAAGGCCACATACTTTGAGTACTGTAACAGTCAGTAAGGACAACCTCTATGTGAGTTTAAAAAAATAGATTAACT
This sequence comes from Corythornis vintsioides, assembly GCA_025447755.1. Lineage (NCBI taxonomy): Eukaryota > Metazoa > Chordata > Aves > Coraciiformes > Alcedinidae > Corythornis > Corythornis vintsioides. Next base: position 52,230 of record JAOEGS010015369.1, on the reverse strand, counting down.
TTGTTGATTTTTACTATCTTTGAATTATCTTCATTGATTTGTAACTGAACACGTGTTGTTGGCTTAGATCTGGGAGGATGCTGTTCCACAGTACCATGAGGTTTCTGTGGTAGCAATTTATTAAGGAACAGCAGAATGATTACAGCAGCTTCTTTTTCATATAATAATGCTAGCTGATGGGCTCAGTCTGGTTGATGGTAGTGAGGAAGTCAGTGATTTGGTAGAAGCTGCATCACTAAAGTTGGTGAAAAAACACCAAAAGAGAGAAAAGCATAGCCTCTGCTGGTTTTACTCTTAATATGGAACATTACACAGTTTTGAAGCCATCTCTCAACTTTTAAAAATTAATAAAGCAAATGTAATTAATAGACATGTGCAAAGTGTTTCAATTTCACTTCTACTCCACATACTTCAAAAAGCTAATTTCAAACTAAACTGGGTCCTTGTTTCCGTAATTTAAATATGTTTATTCAGAAGAAGGGGTTTTGACTATATATTTATGGCATAATATATGCAAACCCCATACCTAATATTCATATTAGGCAAAATAATGCTGTATTTGTCCAAAATAAGTGTCAGAACAGTTTTTACCATGACTTATTCATACATTCGGCACTGATTTCATTTAGTCTATGAAAACATCTATTCAAAATATTTGTTTCTCATTCTATAACTTCTCAGCTTCTCGGTAAAATGAATAACACAATTATCATAAACATGCATGTAATTCATTTTGTCTTGCATAATACACTATGTGAGGGAAAAGGTTTTAATCTTGTGACTGTAGAGGAAGAAGAGGTATTCATTATTTTGCAATGGGAATCCTGCTACAAAGAACATATCAAGTGAATTTTAAAATTGTTTAGCTTTGCATCTTTCAGGTATCTTTGGCAGGTCTAGCTAATATAGAGAGATTGAACAGAAGTTCTTATTTATACCTACATTTTGGCAAAAAATGGCAGGATTAATAAAAGGGACCAAAAATGTCACAGAATCCCTATATATATCAGGTATACCTGACCTTTTATTTCACACTAATTATTACACACTCTTTTTCATACTGACAATATAAGTTATACTGACAAAATAAGTTATTGTCTTTTATTTAATCAGACTTCTCTCTTTTGAAGGGCAGATGTTTCCCCATTAATATGGCAGAATGTCTTTGTTTCCTCACCAACTGTAGAGACAAATGATCAGTACAATAAACTCTGGCAGTTTGCCTCACAGTTACCTGGTGTAGACAAGTAAAACTGTTTCATGGAGTGTTTAAATATTTCAAAATTCAGAACAACCCCCTCAACTCTATGAAACTATTTGTAGATAGGCTGACATTCAATACAAAGTTTAGACTGTGTTCTAAAAATTGACTGCAATGACACTTCTGCACTACGTACTTGTCTTACCAATTTAATAGTAGCAAACAACACCAGGAGGCAAAGCAAATCTAATTTCATTTACATCTAAAATGGAAAATAGCTTGCTGGACTTCTGTAGCAATACATCAGGGTTTAATACAGACAGTGTTAAAATGTGAAGAAGCTGTCCTTGATGGTGCTGAGTCATGGGAAAGGTATCTGTGACTTTGGAACACAGCCCTACTAATGTAATGCACCAAAAATGAATTAAAAACAAAGACAGGAGGGGAAAAAAGAGCTACTTTCCTTTGGCAAAGGGACCACATTACACTTAGCTACACAGCTACTGTTACAGAGCTACACTTTCCCATTATTAGGAATAGCTGAAAATATCACGTGAAGAGGAAAAGTCCAAAGCAAGACAAGACAACTGATGAAAATTTCTGGCACAGCTGAGAAAGGTATGTCTGTGAGAGACACTATTAGAGAGTGAGAGATATAAGCCTGGTATGATTCAGAATGTAATTCACCTTCTCTCTGACACATCCTACTGAGGTATTCAGTGAAGACTGTAATTACAGCTGAGATTTGATTCATCAGAAAATTTAACATATCAGCATACAAAATAGAGACTATAGGCTAGCCACAAAAGGTAGATCAATTCTAGAACTTAGTGAGGGTGAAAACGAAATTAGTTAATGGCAGGATATAAATAAGATTACTTCCACAAACTTATTAAGCTCACACTTCAAGCAGTCCTGTTGATATTACTCGCTCAGGAAACAGGAGGGTCTGGGATTCCTTTCACAGAACTAACAGAGACTTGGAAATGAGAAATTGTCAAATTGGTCAGATTGATGAAGAGAATTAACTGTGAATGGGAGATTTTTTTTTTCCTAGAGAAAAATAGTATCAATGAAATACAGAATGAAGTAAAAGACAAAAAAGACACCAAATATAAATTCAAGGAGGAAGAGACAAATCAGCGTTGCAGGACAGGAAATACACAACCACCACCTTACTGTGTATGCAAAACAAAAATTGTTAAGGGACTGAGTACAGATCAAGTAGTTAAAGAACAGCTGTAAGTGAATAATGTGGTTGTTTATTGGATGTGGGGTTTACTGTCTGCTCCTCTCATTTAGAAAAATACTTAAGATAATATTAAGAAAGAAAGTGTGAAAATGATTTATAAAATTCTTAATTTCACAGATACACAACAGGATATTTTGAGGAAAGAAAGCAACAGAGGGAAAATTTTTGTAAATGATGCAGTTTATGATTTCTGTAACAAATCCCCTCAAAGGCCAGAATCTACTCAGTTTCAGTAGTCTTTCCACTCATTTTACTTATGAAAATATTTGAGTGCATTGATTTATTTTTATTAGTGTATTATCTATATCATACTTCTTGGATGTTAGTCTAACTGGATGAAAGTATCTTACTTCCTACCACTTTTAATATCTAGGCCAAACTGATTGGAGTTATCTCATCCCCACCCACTAAGAGACTTAACTGCATTATGAAACATGATACTAATCCATTATCTGTCTGGAATAGAATAAATATTAATAGAGCATCCTAGACTATATATATCAATAAAACCAGAATTGTTTATGTTCGAAGAGACCTTTAAGATCATCAAGTCCAACCATTAATAATTTGAATTATATTTTTTTTATAGTTCCTGAGTAAAAAAATATTTGGAAGGCTGTACTCAACTTCCTGCTTTGATAAGATTGCTATAGGTGTTTTTTGATGGGACTTATATGAAAACATTTTACATTAATGGATAAAAGGAGAAAAGCAGGTAACATACTTGTGTTCATAAGTGACATTTTCTTATGTATTGACCCTTTCTGCTTGTGACAACATAAAAAAATCCAATATTCAATTATTTTTTTATGACACTTTCCTAACAAACACGCATGGTTTTCACTAATAAAGCAACACTTGCTACAAATCAGTTGGAAAAATAGTCTTGATGGAAGATTTTATGGCAAGCACCATTAAAATATAAGTGATGCTAACACCAGTGTTAACTATTGTTACGAGAAGGTTTTCTAACTTATTTTAAACTGCACTCAACTTAGATTTAATATTTTAAGTAAATCTGTGATGCAGACATACAAGTCAAACTGGTATCATCATATAAAATTTTACTGCTACTAACAATTAGGTTGTAATTATATCTTTATGTACATAAAACCAATATGAAGAAAATTTATACAACACATACATATCTCATTATGTTAGATCAACGTATCTTTTACTATTTATATTAAGATTTGTGTAATTTTACTAAAAACAGTGTCATTACCTCTGACCAAGACTGAAATGCAGAGAATCTTATGGCATGAAATGCTCCATAGAAAGTTCATACTAAAAATTAATACAGCTCATAAATTGGGAAAAGAGTGATCTGGAGTAGCAACACAAGGCATCTTTTTGTAAGAAGCAGGTAAACTTTTCCCACACAGGTAATTGACTAAAACTAGGCTTCCAACAGCAACAAAAAATACAAGTCAAGAAGATTTAGTGTTATGTCCTGGGTAATGAAACAGTGAATTTAGGCACTTCAAAATCTGCTGGTAGACACATATTGCCCTAACTCTACAGATGAGTTTTACATGCAAAACCAATTAATGGGTCAATTCTTAAACTCTCTGTATCTTTTAATTTTCTGCTTTAAAATGTGATTAATTTACAATGCCTTCCATGCCATTAAATTTAACTTAGTAAACTTATACTGATATATTTTAACAAGATAATTATGTCAAAGGTTATCATCAACAGTTCATATTAAAAAGTTATGCTCAAAAATAAAACTTAATATTTATAGTTTAGTCTGCATAATAAAGTATCAGTAACAGAAAATGTTAATTAATTTCTAATTCTCTATTCTTTTATTTAGATTTCATGAAGGTTGATTGGACTTGATCCATCATTTTACGGAAAATTAATTATTTCAAATACATGCACCACTTTATGCAACCTGCCTGATTTGCATTGAGGAAAATTCAGCAGAAGTAATTGAGGCACAAGCAAATACTGGCACTGACTGAACTCAATTTTCATTCCAAATTTCTGCAAAATCCCAAGACACAACAATATCAGATGCAGGGGGAAAACAAACAAAAGCAATGTGTAAAGGGAACATGAAGAGAGAATATTACAAGAATCAGAGAACAAAGGGATTGCAAAACTATTTTAGTGCCATAGATGAACAGTGAGGGCTTCATTCAGGCAAGGTGGAATAAGATATCATATGGCATCCTGACAATTGATGTCTTCATTTAAATGTAAGAATTTACATTCTAATTAGAAAGAATTTACATCTTAATCAGAGGCAGCTGTATTATCTTGTTACTGTTTTTTTCAAAGGTAATGAACTAAAGTACTGCTGTGCTTTTTCAACCAGAAACTAAATAGACAGCATACAGTGTTATTTTATAGCCTACCTGCTGTAAGCTGTTATTAATATTTTCAAAGACTAAATTCCAACAAAATCTTTTAAAATAAAAATTGTATTTGACATTGCTCAAACAATATTATAAAGACTTGTTTAAAATATTTAACCAAACCCCATTCTAACTTACATTTTTAAGTATATGTAGTCATAAAGGTATCATTAATATGGCACCACTTTCATTTTAGGCTTCAACTAATACAGTATAAAATTGGGGGTAAAAATGTGTTTGACTTTTTTTTACTTAACCATTCCATAGATATTTCTCCATATCATTTGTACATTACATAAGGAAAAATCAATTAAACAGGATCCTTTTGCAGCTCATGTGCAAATACACTTTTAATTGAGGCCAAAAAAATGTTTTAGATGCTAGACCAAAAGAATGAGTCCCAAGAAATATACAGCTGTTTTTAGAGGCATTTTTAGATTTATTAAATCATGACTTATTAGTTCAATCTAAATGTACTTTTTGTAGCTCTGGCAGAATTTCAAGAGTTCTGATGTCAATATACAACTGCTATTGGGGAACTTTAAGTATACAAGAGTGCAGTAGGAAGTAAGGATTTTTTTTTTTTTTTCCTACGAATAAAGAGTACCTGGCCTGAGAAGTTCCTGGGTTAGTTTCCAGCTCTGCAAAAACTAACACAGGAAAAAATGTGTCTTGCTACTATTCTGTGTTTCCACATTGTAAATTGTCTCTCTCATAGCTCTATGCGTGTTTAGAATGGAAATATCTTTGGGGCAAGATAATTTTTTTCTATGGACTACTAAATAGTCCACCTATGTTGCAAATGCATTTTTTCTGGAATAAGATTATAGACAATAGGTGGTATTATAGAAATAGGTTTGCATTATAAAAGCAGAATGTATGTCATGTGCAACAGTTTGAACATGGGATTAAATCTGGGATTCATTTAGATATACATTTAAATTAACTTTAACATAATCAGGAATTCTGTGGTAATTCTGGGTGCACAAGCAATGGGGTAGATTGAAACCAGCTGAGAATGAACTACTCTGACTTCTACCTTAACGTCAGGTTTTGTTGAGAATATCTGCTTTAGTTATTGGTGTCAGCTATTTAACCTGCACTCCAGATACTATGCTGGAACTGGAGTGGATAAAACAGTCTCCCCCTGTAACTACAAGGGCATCATTGGTTCCTTCAAGGTTTAAATACAGTGAAGGTTTTGAAGTGTTTCTCTGGTCTCATCTTCAATTGCCTTTTGTAGCTGGCATGGCAATCAGGACTGAAGCAAGGCATAGCAGAGAGTGCTCCAGGAAGCTTCTGTTTGCACCTAGCAAAGAGCTCCAAGTGGAAGACAAGTTTCCATGGGCTTGATCTTGAGAAAGGTCCAAGAGCTATTTCCATGAAACGGCTTATAATTCTTATCTCTACAGAGATAAGAATATTCTGCAATTCATGCTGAAGGAAATATAGCATGAATACTCCCTCACTGTGTCTATTGTATTTGACTGGTTTTAATCAGAGGCATTGCGAGTAAGAGATATAGAAAAGCACTGATCAGGGAGAAAGATTTGTTGTCAGCTAACCAAAAACTAAAATGGAAAAAGTTTTGCGGGGATTTTTCAGGGAATGATTCAGAGTTTAATGGAGTTGGTTTGTAAATCCAAATGGTGATCAATCACTTAGGCTTTAGTTTATAGCAGGGATCAGAATACTTCCAAGCGCTGGTCCAAGCCAATTAATGCCATATTCTACTGACACCCTTGTACAAGGAACTGAGAATATAAAATGTAAACTATTTATCTGGAAAAAAAGCCAACCACAAAATTAATAATATGAATCCTCTGTACAGACAGGGAGTGAAATTACACATGTAAGAGTTTATAGATCTGCAAACACAGTAGGAAATTGACTCCCTCACCAGTGAATGTTCATGCCACATACCTTATATTATGATCACTGAATTTATTAAATATACTTTTTTTGTATTTTGGTAGTGATACAGTGTAAGAATAGATAAGAAATAGTAAAAATTCACAGCAGCTGATGTAAGAAGTTGAAAAATAGTTGAATGAAGTAGATATTAGTGAAGGAGTGGAGGGAAGTGGGACAAATAGCTTAGCTATATTATTAGAGCTGTTTTGTTTTACTTATTTACCTTATTTACAGGATTTATTATATTTGATATTTCCACACTCACACTAAATATATAACTACTTAAGTTACCACTTTTAAATTATATAATTATCCAGTGTCTCCAATTATTTTTGAATTTTTCCACTTGGTACATTTGTTTGTTTGTTTTTAATTATTTGTTTTGCTTATTTTTGTCTCTTCCCGCTCTGTTTACAGTCTTGTAAAAACTGGCTTTGGTTTTGAATTTAAGTGCTCTTTTAATGAATATAAATTATTTAAATGTATTTCATCACACCACTTGTCACACCTGTTTGTTGTAGCTATACCTTAGTTTAATTCCTCTCTTCATTGCTTGTTAACACAATAAAACAGTGTTTGACAGAGAAGAATATAATTTAATTTACATTTACTGCTGCTGTCTTCCTAATAAACTCACTGTTAATGTCTCACTTACTGTTAAATTAGTTAAGATCAATTCAAGACACGTCATGGTCTAAAGGGTGGTACTTCTAATAAAGTGAAGCTTTTCTGTGTATCTTATATCCTGGTTGTGTCTAACATAAGATTGTATTAAACAGTTCAAAGTGTAATTCAAACACAATTTGTTGTTCTCACAGTGAACTAAACATTTTTGAAGTGAGACATATTAAAGTGGTAAAAAACCCCAAACACCCCAAATGAGAATTTAAAAAATATATTTTACAAATGATAATTTAAAAAGCAGGCACACTTACATTATACTATTATGACAAGGAAAAAGAGTGTCTCTTGACTCAACACTTCTCATATTCCCTCTTTCCTGTGCAAAGGATGGCAAACAGTTTGTCAAACCTCTAGAGACACTATGAAATATGGAAATATTTCTTTTTTATACACCAAAGAGCTGTGGAATCTCAACTAAATGCAGGAAATTTCACACAGTCCAGGCAAGGGAACGAGCTATCTTAAAAATGCCTCTGTGGCAAGAACAAGGCTGCTTCCTTCGGCATCAGGCCTTAATCTTTTCTTTGGTTGACGCAAGTAGAATCAGGATCAGCTGATTAATTCTGGCTACACCAATTAATTTAATATCTCCCAGGCTTTCTAAAGAACAATTTGTTTTGTCCTCCCTCCTCTCAGTTTAGCCTGAGGTCTGTGGGATTAATTTTGCTCAAACTTTACACTGTGGATCTGAGCAATCACCTCTATTATTGATACGTTTATTTCTGTCAAGTCAAACTGAAGAGAGTTCTGATAAAAGCCAATGTTTTCTGACTCCCTCATGGCATTCAGGACATAGAGACAGGCTGAGAAGAGGACAGCGTGAGAGTTTTACCATGAGAAAGGTAAGAATTAGGTGTCTGAACATCCTGTTCAACACGCACAGGCTACAAATTTAACTGCTCCAAGGGAATGAAATATCTATTGTTTCAAGTGTCACGTCCACTCCTCTAGGTCTGAAGACTGGTTTCAAACCTGAGCTGTGATCTGAGGAACACCCATGCTAACTACAATAGTGGATTTAGTTGTTTACTAACTGATCCTTTATTGCAGACTTTTCTCTAAATTACATCCATGTAATGGTGAAACACCACAATATGAATTCTTACAGAATTAGTCACAAGAAAAGAGCAAAGTAGAGCTTCTTTTCTAAAAGGTACTGATATATATTAGATTTAAAAAATGTACTAAACATAACTGCATTCTTTCACACTTCAGAGTGAATGGGCTGTTTGATTCATTCTTGATATCACTTCTGAATCAGTCAAAAAAAAAAAAAAAAATCATCTGAATCACATTGAGGTCATGGACTCCAAGACCTCATCAAACAGACTACATTAGTGGAAGTCCATTTGGACCCGAGTCATTAAGGACATGGAAAAACACTTCCTGTACATACTCACTGTACATAAAAACTCACAGTTATACAATTAATCAGATAGTTTGGAAATTATTATCTTGTAGAGCATAGATTAAGGAAAAAGCAGAAAATGTTTACCCATTTCAGTTCTAATGACATTAACTAAAACAACAGGAAATATTATGCTTTTTAAATTGGTTTATATGTTAATAATTAGTGAAAAAAACTTTAATCAAAAGCTTTTAAAAAATAAACATAACAGAAGACAAGCTTTTAAAAAATTATACATCTTCATAATAAAATGCTTATTTAAGCTTTCCTCTGCTAGTTACTATTGTCAAAATATACAGCAGTAGTTAATAAGACAAGTCTAGACTTAACTATTGACTTTCATAATAAAACATGAAGATAAAAATGAGGCTTGGTGTAATTTATAAGAGAGAAAATGATGTACTAAAAGCAAGACACTAAATCAATTTTAAACACCAAACACAATTTATGTCTGACTTTAAAACTCATCCTCAAAACATTAATCTAGACAAAGGCCAGAAATTGAATGAGGCATAATTTGTGAAACTGATACCTTTCATCACAACCTCTAGCTGAAAAGGTCATTAGATATATTATATCTAAGTGAGCAGCTTATCCCTGCTTCATTACTGATAATTAAGGCAAGTAATATTTTCTTGACAGTAATGTGTCCAGTAAGAGATATCGTCTAGTTTGCATAAACTAGACATTAATTACCAGAGTAGTATCAGAGATAAAAAAAATTAAGTACCTGTGTAACATAATTTCATTATTTTTTCTTCATTTCCTTAAGGAATTAGCAGGCTCAGAAACATAATGAGCATATTAAGAAATCCATTTTCAAGCATTTATTAAAATCCTTATTACACATTATACAAATATATTTTTGCACATACATACATAAAGAGAAATGAAGGCATTTTGAAATACACACATTATTTAGGTATTTTGTCATGTTGCTTTACAGCAACATTGGATGGTGAAGTATGTGGTCAATTAATAGGTTCTTATTTGGACTTTCTTTCTAAAGTTAAGGCCTTCATATAGACAAAATCATAAATGACTCCAAGACCTCTGATGTGCAACTTCAACTCATGTAAAGGCTGTTTCACCTTATCTGCTAAATGGTAGTTTTGCTGTTATACAGAATAGCTTATGTATCAAGTATCTGTGTGGGCATGACAAATTTGTCACTTAGCTCATACTCTGTTTAACAGTTTTCATTTCTCAGTAGAAAAATTTCTCAATGTTTTTAAAAGCTATGTTGCACAATGTTTGGTAAATAGAAAAAAAGATTAATTAC